>LIAE01008315.1:0-20272 GCA_002287525.1 Diploscapter pachys | reverse complement strand
TATACTTTCGAAAGGTTACAAGGTGATAATTGCAAATATGGACTGCAATGAGATTAAGAAAGTTTAGTTTTTTTTAATTGACTAACCATCAGAAGCGAAATCAAACGGCGTATAGTTGTATCCCAAGTAGCCGGATGCATTCGTTGATGATCTGAAATTATACTTTCGATCAATTTTTTAAACAAATATTTAAAGACATGTTTTATTCCCCCAATTTTCAGCCTTATTTCCAAAATTTGATGAACTGTATTTTTCATGAGCATAATATTTATTTGGCAAAATTAAATTTAAAAAAAAAAGTTTACAATTTTCCAAACGATTCAAGATGAAAAGTTCACTTACTGCCAGTACATCGACATTTCCTTTACTTTCAGTTGAAGACAGAATATGGCAGATACAAAGTTGGACAAATGACAATGATAGTTTTTTAAAACAAGAGAAAAGAGAAGTTAGAGAACTCATTTATATTTTTCGAAATTGTATTATGGCCTTTTAAGAATTTCAAGGTAATTAGCAAAAAGCAGACTAACCTGAACATTTTCGGGTAAACGAATCGAATTCCTTTGGGAATAAGTAGATAATATAAGGGAAAAACAAGGATGGAGATAAGGAATAATGGTGGATGCGGAAAATGAGATGCTTGAAGCAAGCAGCTAAAAAGAAGAAGAGGTGCAAAAGACGGGTGCACTCCAAAATAGGGCAATCACCTAAACGAGATGCATATAAAATGAGGAAGGTAATATCGAGATGAACATAAAATAATGGAATGATGAAATTAGATCGGTAAAGGTAGAGAGCGCAAGTGAAGTTCCGGCTGTGAAGATCGATTCATGGAAGTATTTTTCTATAAATCTGTGGAGCTTGACAAGTATATAGCGAAAAACCGTATGAAAAAGGGATCTTTTTTAACTTTGACGAAAAATCACTCTATGATTTTCTCTTCACCGAGCAGGCAGGATTTACGCTCTCGAGGTAAAGTTATCAAAGTCACTGGATGACCCAACTGATGATAACACATCCAAGATAGATAAATTGAGAATGGACCAAGGGAGAATCTTTCAGTCGGCCATTCAGCAATTAATATTGTTCTTCAGAGAAGTCTTTAGAAAAATGGGATGAATGATACGATGAAAACATTAAACCTTAAACTCAAATTGCTCTAAAATACGTGTAAATCATAAAATTACCTCTCATTAGTAAATCAGTTCCGAGAGTTTATTCAGGAAGCAATTATAATAGTCAGTTAATAATAATCTGAATCAAAATAGCAAATGGAAATGATGTTTTGAATAACGCATCTCATAAGAAATAACATGCAATAAAATTAAGCCTCGTAAACACATTTTTCATAGCTATTTTTTCGGGGTAAAAACCATAGTTTCGAACAGATGTCCATGTAACTTAAATGTTCTGGCTATTAAAAAATCTTCCCGAACACATTTTTATCTACTTTGTAAGTAAAATCAAACTCAAAGCGTAAACACGCATCTTGCCTTTTTAAATTTGTATGCATCATTTCGAATGTTCGAGTTCATTGAATTTCATTTGCCATTACCCTTTTTTCCCGTTTGATGCGCGCCACTGCGCCGTTCGTTCATAAACTACTAAATGGTTTTTCGCTGCAGACAGGTGCGAGCGGGACCATCTCGGGATACTTTTTTATGCTGATTGGATCTTGTCATGTCTGCCACAGATTTCGGAGGGACATTTTTTTTTTGCATATTTTCACTCTCCAATGAAATATTTGCAGAAAACTAATTTGCCTTACATTTTGTTGAAATCAAATTTGAAATGAGGAAAAAATTTCTATACATAATTTTTGCGGAACCTAAATAGAATATTCCAAACATTTCAAACATCAAAGATATAAGAGAACAAGTGAATTTGAACTTAATTATCTAATCTGCAATTAAAACATCTCTAACATTCGGAAGAAAATATTGTCGAAAAGCAGAACAAATTACTTTTGCTTCCTAATCTCAATCCTAGAATTTTGGATTCTAATTTCAGAAAATCTATCAAACTCGAAATGATAACTCTTCCCAAATTTATTAAGCTCAACGCTTTATTTGATTTGACGTTGCCATAATCAGCTTTTCCGATTCTCTATCTGTTTGTATACAATTCTTCTCTCTCCTTTCATAAGACATCTCTCCAGCTGGTGTACCATTCTTTTGCATTTCTTGGCTCATTTTCCTTCTTTATTTCTCTCCCTCTCTCCCTGTATCCCTATCCGTTCTATTTGCGCTCTCTTCTCACTTATTTTTCTCTCCAAAATGTCTTCCCTCATCTCTATTATCCCATCTAACAGTTTATTTCTTCGTCGCTTTCCCTCTCATTTCTCTGTGCTATTTCATTTTCCGTCAAAATCCATCTCACCATGTTGCTCTTTCGAATTGCAGCGTTTCACAGCCAAATCGTATATTTCTTTCAGTTTTCTTTCGTTCCAAATATCAAAATAAAACTCGAATCGCATCGATTTCCAATGCAGAAAAAGCTGTGTTTTCGTAACAATCTCGTCGAAATTCGTCAGCCTATCATCTGATTTGAATTCGAAAACTTATTTTCATTTTATTTCTCAAGAATTTAGCCATTTCGATGACCTTTCTCCTTCTTCTCACTTTTTCAAAAAATTTAGAATTTTATGAGTCCTAACATCATTTTGAGAACCTCTAAGATCCAATATTCTTTTACACATATTTTGTTTGGCTTTCTAAAAGCCATACAAGGGATAATTAATTTTGGCTACTCTTTGAATTTTCTTCCTTCTTGCCTCGATTTGCGTAACTCTTTGTGCCGATTACACAATCGCTACTGTACATCTGCATGGATATGAAGGAAAAAGAAAGAAGATGGATGACTCGTTTCTCGAGGCATCTCATCATAAGGCAAATGTCCGTTGACCTTGCCATATTTTATGAAAGGGCTCTTTCTTCTTACTATTGAATTCGGGAGTTTCTATATGACGCACCGTGAAATGACGGACCGCATTTTACTAAATGACACCACGACACCCTACTTTCTTCTAAATGACGGACTTTTCCAAATGCTATTTTTGATTTCGTTTCTAGTTATTTTTCACTTTTCTTGCTTTTTTTTAAAGGTTTCTTTGACATTTTTTTAGCTTTCAGGTATCAAAACGTTGCATTGAGTGCGGAATGGAAGTTTCTAATTGAAAGATGAGTTGAAAGTGACGTGAAAAATTGAAAAAGAACTAGAAATGAAGGTCAAAAAACAACATTTGGAAGTGAAAGAGAAAGGGGTCCGTCATATAGCAAAAAGCAGGACGTCATTTCACAGTGCATCGGCGCGTCATATAGCTGTTGCCATTGAATTTCGCTCTTCTAAAATAACATCTCCATTCAAATCGCATCTGTTCTCTGTAAAAATATAGGCGATTATTATTCTTCAAAAATCTAGCGACATTCTTACTAGTTTTTTGACCTCCTGTATTAGTAATCGCCTGCATGTGACATTCCCCTTCTCAAAGTCTGGGATCCCATCGCTAGCTGTTCACAATAGTCCATTTTTCTCTGAACTTTCTCACTGCGTGCGTTTCCAACGCGGTTTCGCGAATTTTCTCATCGAAAATAATGTTAGCCGCACAGTGCAGTGTCACGCCAACTACATTTTTCAAAGGATTTTTGTTCGTTTTAACTCGCAATTTCATGCTAATTTAACCATTTTATTAATTTTTTTCGTCACCATTCGTTTTGTTGTGCTACACTGGTCATTTTGATACTACATTTACCTCCCTAGCGTGCATTCCCCAATAGCGTTTACGGTCCCTAACTTTGGTCTCATGTATTCCATATTCACCCACTTGTAAACCGCACCCACTTCTTTTTATTTTCACCTACCTCTCTTCCATACTCTCCTAAAATGAATGTGGACTACTAATAAAAACCATAAATTTTATTAATTAGTATTTTTTATCATCTCTCATACATAAAATAGAGTAGTCTATTTGTGCTGTCTTTATTTGCTCTTATCATTTGACCTTATCAAGCGCTCATTCAATGTTATTCTAATTCTTCGAGATGATAACCCATCGATTCTGCATTTGCGCACAGCTGTGATATTCTCTTTCAAACTCATTAATAGTGCAACTTCAGTCAATTCAGACGATGCGTCCACTTCTGATAGTCACTCTTCTGCCGCTGCAGGCACTCGCCGATGTCTGCTACCAATGCGCCTCCAACAATATGATTCTGGTAATCTTTCGATATTTATCAATTTTTTAATTGACCTCTTGTATTAGACACCAGTTTTAGAGTGAAGAAGTGGGGATTAAGAAAAGAAGAAGAAGCCGGTGTCTAATAGAGGAAAGTTTTGAATATTTTCTTTCTTCTTGGGATTATCGAATGAACAAGATTCTGACGGTCTGGACCCGTACTAAACCCCCCTCAGGTCAGGCTAACTCTGTCTCTCTCCCGAAATGCAGAGGAGATCGAGTTGACTAGACCATTAGTTAACTTGAGGTCAAGTTAGGGGGTTTAGTACAGGTCCTGATCCGCATTTTCGGACCGGACCGGTTTTCTGAAAATTTGAAGGCCTAACATGCCGGATCGAGCCTGAATTTGGAAAATGTTGGAGATCGAGCCGAAAATTTCCAGCTCGTTTAAAATTTTGCAAATTATAGAGAATAAGCGATATTATCTTCGTATTTGTTAAAATAAAATTTTTCGAGATCATAAAATTTTGATCGATTTTTCTCGTTCCAGAACTGGTCCCGCCTCAGATTACCGTTGAGAGAGGGCGAGACGATGGAGGCCGACAACAACTGTTTGCACGACGAGAAGATGGGCATCCACAGCCACTGCCCTGGACCGTGCGTCACTTATAATGTAACCATGCTTGAAGAGAGACACTATGGAAAAGTCTTCGGTAGGATTTGACTACTTTCACGCTTCCATCCTCTTTTCAAGAAATTCACTACGCGAATAATGCAAAGTGCACTTTTATGCCCTGACTTTACTCTTCATTCTCTCTCACTTACTTTTATCAATGGAAACGAAAACGAAGACGGAACTCCATCCATTCCTGATCCACACTCAGTTTTATTTGACACCCACTTTCCTTTTCCTCCACCTTCCTTCACTACTATTTCCGCAAAAAGTGGGTATCAGAGCTTAGAATTTGTGACACTTTTATGATACTGACACGATACTTACACTACAGTGTCAGTGTCAAACAGTAGGTCTTAGTGGGTGTGGGTGTCGAGTGGGTGGAAGCATCACAAAAGGCTGTCCATAAAATGAAAAAAATCGATAATTTAAGGTGTTGCTCGAATGTGCTCTTTGAATAGCAACTACTCCGAAATCGAAGGCTGCGAGGAAGAAGAAGAGCGCTCGAAGAAGGGGCACAGGTAGGAAAGAATGGGAAAAGCGTGAAAATCTTACTTTTTCAGAATTCTCGTGAAACGATGTCAGTGCTCGGGTGACTTCTGCAACGGCCTGAGACAGCCTCCGAAGCGAAACTCGCGATATCACCGACGGAATTCTGGCAGCGAACAACTTCAAGTGATTCCCCTACTTTTCCTAACTTATTCTTTGGCATTCGTTTTCATGTAGGATTCGTTAAATTTGTACTTTTGAGGGCCCGTTCAGACTTATTTGCAATGCAACTTGTTCGAAGTAGCATGGGAAATGAAGAGCGCGATTGCATCAGTTTACTAATTTCTTGTGCTCTCTTCATTTCTCATGCTATTTCGAGCGAATTGCAAGCTGCATTGTAACTATAACTGTAAGTCTGGACGAGCCCTGATGATACCTTCACTATTTATTCCTGAGAATTTTTACTTTATTCGCTTTGAAAAATTTGTACGGGCTACCTTTTCAAATTTCCGAATCTTCACTTTGGAACTTCTTACGACTAACGGGCAGCAAAAATCATGTTGAAATTCACTTTGACCAATTACCATATTTTGACCAAAAATAATTCTTCCAGTGAAATTTACCGGTTTTATTATTTTGAAGAAATTGTTTTGAACAAGATAATAAATAATACTCCATCGCCTGCAGCAATCCGGCATCGTTGCTCACTAACTGAAAAATGTTACTGTCTAACATCAGAGACATACCTGGACAGACTTTCAACCAGAATGAGAAATTTTAGGGAAGGGGGTACGCAAGATAATCTGTTTCCATAGAAAAGTGATACAAAAAGAGGTGCAACCCAAATGCAATCAAGCGTAACTTTTAAATGAAACTTTAATATGTGTTCAAAATTAATCTGCATACCTTTTACTGGTGTTTATCAACGTATCGTAAAGTCTAAAATAGAACTCCATGGACTTCTATTTTAGATTTTATGATATACCGACTCAGTAAATGACCCACAACGAATAAATTTCAGTTTAATACTTACCATCTGGCAATAGTAGACCTTTCAAGACCTGACAAAGGCTATTATCTGCTTTACGCCTACCCTCAAACAGTTATCATTTGAATAATGCTCCCGAAAGAAATCGAATTATATTTTCTTCGATTAAATACATTTTTCACTAAAATATATGTTATTCATCCCTGAATGAATAAACACCGAATATCAATTTGCAACATACAGATCATTGCCTCAAAGCCAATTTCTAACTATATTTAATAAATTTTAAATTGGTGATTAGTTGAATATTATTATGAAAGCTTTATTGTTTTAAACCTGCATCAAATTTGAGAAATATGCCGATAATGAGCATTCTATGCAAGATAAATCTCGGAATTCATGCGAGTAGGTTCTGCATTGACGAACACAATCGGTCATGATAGATGATATCATTGTAGGAAGGCAAGGGTGACGCTCGGCCGCATTCGAAATATTCTGGCGGATCGCCTTCGATTTCACACATGATTAGGGGCGGATTTGTGGTTGTGTACACTGAAAATTCAGGATTTATTGATTTCAGGAAAAATTAATTATTTTCTAAAAGAGTTGCATTCTATCCTCTTCTTCAAAATATTTCTCATCTAATAATTCATAGATTACGATTTTAGAGTAATAACGCCAATATGGAAATGTTGTAATCACATTCATTTTTCCTCATGAAAGTATGACGACATTCATTTGTGAGGGCGTTTTCAAATCACGAACAATAATAGCTTTCCAAAACCATCCCAGCTTACTAGGCGGTTCATAGCCTGTGACATCGCATTCTTTCCCGTTCTGTTTCTCCACCTGCCTCGAATTCGCGAAAGGGTCCATCATGACACTGTCAATTTGGTGCAGATTCTCATAGTAGAATTTACAAATCAAACAGATCAAGATGGTCATTAGGAATGAAATGATTATCAGAATGAATATTGAGCAAATTGCCAATGAAGACGTTGGTAGAGTGATCATCTATCATTCATGGGTCAACAATGGAAATAAGTTATTTTGGATAGCAGGCTATTATCAGCAGTATGAGATGTGGCTATTCATAGGCGTGAGTTGTTGGAGTGAATATATGAGAGGATCAGAATGGGATGATGCTGTGACGCAGTGCCTAACTTCAGCTGATCTTCCCCGAGTCTCCCCAAGATTTCCCCAATCCACTCGATTATCCCCTTGCGCGATAGCAGCTCAGCACCGAATTGCACTCTCAGGCCCTCGTCACTCCGCGATAAGCCGATTCAAGGAACAAATTTCGCAATCTAAACTCAAAATCGGATTCGGTCTGGGTAAGAATCCAAGGTAAATATGTTGTTTCTAAGTTTTGATTCGCAGACGTGTCAGAGAGCTGTAAAGTTTATTAGCAAAATGAAAATTTAGCCCATGATGATGATGTAGAAGGAGGCAACTATTTTCGACCTGCACTATAGTCAGCAATTCGGAGTTCCTAAATGATATACTGGTAAAAACTATGAATGACTTATAATAGTATATACCTCGAGACTTATGCCTTGGTAACACCACATTGCACCTATGCAAATGTGCTTGGTGTTGACATTTTGTTCCTTTCCATTCATAAGTCTAGTGTCCGAAGCTATCATAGGGACGAATTTGATCGTAGTTCCACTGGATACATTGCCAGTGAATGAACGAATTTTCTTTGGAATTGATTTTTGCTCTTCCTTATTATTCGCGCATTTATTGGCGAAACGAAACATAGCTGATTGATTCTCAGCAATTCCTAAAAACAACGAATAAATTTAAGCTTAGTAATATCTTAAGGTATTGCTACTTGATAATGTTATTCACAATAGTTTTCTGATCGAAGTTTTCTAATGTTAGCTAGAAGAAATGAAACATAAATCATCAAGGATTAGATCTCTAAATTACACTGACTGTATTTCACATTAAGAAAAATTAAATGTATTCCATTAGTTTTCAATTTTCACTCGTTGCTTTATCAACGATCTCAAATTCTATCATTTCGATCTGTGTTATCGTTTGTTTATTTGGTGACCACCATCTCAATCAGATCATTTCCGCCGTGATAGTTTATTGGCATGCCATTAGAGAAAATGATTCCCTCGATATTGCGAATCGCTCTCTGCTATTCACTATTTTTAGCGGCAAATCTACAGAACGTTGAAAAATATTCGATCAATATCCAAGGAGTGCTAAGATGTGGAGCCGCTCCTGTGCCGGGGGTCGTTTGGCGACTTTATCAAGATACGAGCAAGTGTAAGATAAATAACGAGTGCATTATCAAGTCCGAAAATGTGAGATCGAGACAAATGGGATAAAAATGATTCTAGAGCAGTCTCTCTACTTTCGCGCGTCATTTTCCCTTTTTGAAACACTGAAAAATAATCGTCCCATCATTTTACATTTAGTAAATTTACTGACTAAGCAATAAAATATCGTATTCATTGGTTTTTCTTCAACTTCTACAATACTTTTTCATACACCAATGTGATAAGATGTTTCATAAATTTTAACTGTTAGTCAGATTTCGGAGGTTTATTTTTTCGAAGTGCCCACGTTCATTCCGAACATTGACATTGTCGTTTTTGATCCCGTACCTTTGTCTTTAGAATCTGTCTTGGCGTCGCTAAATTTTTTACTTTTATATTCTGCCAATATTATTACTCACTCGTTTGAGGTTTGAGTTGTTCCGAAAAGGGCTGGAGAGAATTTAAGAGACCTAAACGATTAAGAACTTAAAAAATACACGGCTACATTTCTTACCCACTATCGATTGTAGTCGGAAAATTTAAACCTTAAACATTTTCAATAATATACTATGCATAAAAAATCTATTTACTCGGTATTTGTGGGTCTAGTTTCTTGTCTATGCACTCTTCTTTCAACCACTGTTCAAAAGAGTCTTTATCATCAAATGAAGCTCGAATACTGTACATCATATCGGCGAATTCATCTAATTAAAAATTTAAGAAATTAACAAAATTATGTAGGTTACCCAAATCAGTCGTTTCTTTGTATAAAATTTTAATGATTTTCTGGATTTGTAGGTTTTGAAGATCAACAAAAATTGGTAGCTAAAAATGGGCTACTTTTTAATAACGATTACTTTAAAAATACCCGGTCTCTTTCCATCGTAAACCGCCACTTTCGGTACTCTTTTTGGACTTTAAAGGGCATATTCTTTGAAAATTCGTCGATACTGTCCATTTTATCATTTATGGTTAGATGCGGAATTCTCCAGAGTCCTTCAATGAGATTTTTCTGGGCTTTGTCTAAATGTTGAACGAAATCAGGCAAAGAAGTGGTATCCTAAAATTTAATTCAACGAAAGGAGTTTTTTTTTACAATTTTACTGACCATAAGTTTACCGGGATTAGAAGAATTTTCCTCGTGACTTGATGCTGCCCTATTAGATTTTTCTGATGACATTGAATTTCTAATTATCCAATCTAGAATTTGTGAAGGAAAAATATCGTCGATAAAAGCCGACTGAGAAGAAAAGTTTGTTTAGTTTTGCTATAAACGAACTTTTCGTTTTTATCAATTGATAATGATTTTAAAAAATCGATAATTTCTAGCGTGAAATAGTGCTGAACTGCAGGATTATTTGCTTTATCAAATTACTCATCTTCTCGATCGTTAGAAGGTGTGCTAGGATGGGAACGCTGCACTGATAAGTGAAAAGCTGACGCCGGACTGGTTCTCAATAAGAATTTATTGCATAAATTTATTATTTCTTAGAAAGAAAAGTTTAAAATAAGCGGATAAGATATTTTTCTTCGCAGAGGCCTTTTGAAAATATAATCCCAACTTCAATTTAGGATTCATTGACTTATTGTTACTTTCAAAAATTATTTTTTCTTGGAAAGTAGCTGAAGTCGCGCAAATTACACGACTTCCAAAGAACTATTTCACTAACAGAAATATAACTCTAGCGTATCCCCGTCTGCTTGCTGATGGCTACACGAATATGGACGGAAATTTCACCGTCGAAGGTTCGACTGAAACTCTGGGCGATCTGCCGATGCTCGCACTCTTACACGATTGTGGCGATGGGATGAAGGTATATTTACCAGCATTCTCGAAAAAAAAGATAATTTTGTTTCAGAAAGGTCAGCGCAAAATGCGCTTCAGGATTCCGACAAGCTATTGGACGAAAGACGGTGAAGAGTCGAAGGTTTATACTTTCACTCATTATGATAATTACTAAAAACGACCGCCTATACTAGTAACCGATTCCTTTTCCTACTTCTTTCCTTCGCCTACACTCTCTCATCCTAAAACCCGGTTACTAGTACAGGGAGCTCGGAAAAAAACTACATGAAAATCCATAAGGGCCATTGTTGAAATAAGGTAACTAATAATGTAAAATTTTGCTATTGATAATGAATAATTTCAGA
This sequence comes from Diploscapter pachys, assembly GCA_002287525.1. Taxonomy (NCBI): domain Eukaryota; kingdom Metazoa; phylum Nematoda; class Chromadorea; order Rhabditida; family Rhabditidae; genus Diploscapter; species Diploscapter pachys. The sequence goes on along the minus strand of LIAE01008315.1, from coordinate 9,521 downwards.
TTTTCCCGTTTGGCGAATTCAATTTGGAGGCGAAAATCAAAAGCAATGAGGAGCGAGTTGACGAGATCGACAAATTTCGATTCAGAAGGTTTGGTATTTTCTTTTCACTTTCAATTTTAATAATTTCTTGCTGATTCTATATTCAAAGGGGCGTAAAATGTGCGTCACAACAAGCAAATGTTCATGCAATGAATTCTATTGGATTGAATTGGTTAACAGTTGAGCATAAACTTGGACTAAGCCAGGTGTAATATCAGAAAATAAAACAAATTTACAAAAATAACTAGTGTTGTAGATTTATTGCGATATATTGAGAATCGTGTAATTCATAATCGAATTATGAAATGTGAACATATCCTTGAAATATTTAAGACTAAAACAGCCATAAAGTTGGGGCGATCATTGTTACATCATCATCAGGATCAAATTATTAAAACATGGTATTGAATTAGTCATCTTAAATTTTCAGAAACATCCCTGAAAGCTCGAAAACCCCCAATTCCATTGAAAAATCCCGCCTGGATAAATACAAAGAACCCGATGACAGAAGCGATCCTTGGTAAAGAAGTTCGAATTTTTGCCTATGAATAAAGAGTTCTTGAGAAAATTGATATTTCCAAGATTTCACAAATTTTATACAAAATAAAGATTGTACATCGAGGTGTCTAAATTCACAAAGTGCGTATAGTAAATTCAGAGGATGATAAACGAAAAGACCAAGTTAAAAATTGACGTAGATCCAAATTTCGCACGTCTAAGATGATCTTTAACTTATGACGTTGTGTTATTGTGATATTATTTTGCACGTAAATTGCCATTATTACTCGATGCTTTGTATTTACATCGAAAAAGATCATTCTATGAATGGAATGCCTATACAGTTCATTGATTACAAAATCTAAAACAGTTTCGTATGTACCTAGAAATTAACATCAACAGATAATTATTGGGTTTTTTATTATGCACAAGCATTACTAAAGCTCATAATTATCATTTTCTTCTGAATAGTAGCCAAGATTAACGTATACGTAAATTTAATGAAAATTCGAAAAATTAGGGACAATATTTATTACGCAACTTTTAATTAACACACAAAATTAAACAATCTATAACTAGATCATTGTAGCATAAGATGTTATTTTAGCGTAAATTAATTTAATTCGATTGATCAAATTTTATAATGCCATTCAAATTTGCACTATTGTGGAATTCTAGAATACTCAGCAGACCTAGGAACATTTTCGTCGGACGGAAATAAACTGGGAGGTAGGTCGCAAAAGCGAATTGATAGTTATGACACTAGCTCATTCTGGCGATAATTTTGGCTAATCATAGATTAGAGATAATAATTTGTTTAGAAAAATACTGGAAGTAATTCGCAAAGGCTCCCTGATGATCATCCTCCCTAAGTCTAAATATTCCTAGAAATTTACAGAAAAACTACGACATCGCGACTACTCTGTCGATAATCTCACGAAGTCAATTTGTCCGTCCCCAGGCAGGTCCCGTTTGCAATTTTCAAGTCTCTCTATTAGGTTCTCCTGCTCTCATTTTTTGCATTTCTAATCATTTTCTCGCGTTTTTTTCGCTCGATCGGGCAAAAATTCGCTTGAATTTTGCCGAGCATGTCTGCGCGCTGAAAGAATGCTTAGATTGTTGGGCGTGAAAATGGCTTCGTGATTATGCTCGAGACGTTTTTGTTGGGAGTATGTTTAATCATGTAGCGAGAGAAATTGATTATCTTTTTGTCGTGCACGGTTCGATGTTTTCAAGCCTGAGACACTGATTTTCATTCGGTCGGGTGGAGGCTGTGAGGTAGAAGTTACCTGGGTAACGGCTCGGCACAACCACGAGCCTAGACAATTCAATCGTATTCTCCTCTGCCCCTTTCCTTTACCCCTTACCTATTACCTTCCCCTATTGCCTTTCTGCTTACCTTTACCGCTTTCTTATCATCTCTATCTCCGTTTCTAGCAAATTCCCTCCTTTGAAGGAGCGTCACAAATCCTTCTTGTAGGCCTAAATCTAGCGCTTTGAGCAGAATTTCCCATCTAATCCGCTGTTTTTCAAATTCCTTATTGGTCTCTCCTTCCCTACGACTACCGTAGTCTAAAAGGGGAAATTTCGAGAGTTGTGAGCAAACATTTTCAAAAAGTTGAAAATTTGCTATTTTGAAATTATTTAACGCACACTTTCAAAGTAATAATACGACTTTTTTTCTAAATCATGCAAATTAAGTTCAACTGAAGTTCGTAGTGAAAGTGTATGTGAAATGTGATAAAGTTGAAAGTAAAATTTGTTTACTTCTCTAGAATATCATTATTTAGTTTCAATTACATGAAATAACAAAAATTAGCATCGAGATATCCATTTATTTGTTAATATCTGGGTATTGTCCGTGACTGTGAAGGAGTATTCTGAATAAAGGACGTACTCAATAAACGCGACGTTGTGCGTTGTGTCTATTCATATCAATTCAATTCAAGCTATTCAATATCTAATCTCCTTGACATTGACTCCCTCTGCCTCAATATTATTATTTCTTTCATCCCTATTCAAACCGCCTCGCTTAGATATCTTGTTTCAGCTCTTATCTTCAACATCTAAATATTCTATCAATGCCGAGTAAATTTCAAATTTGCATAGGTTAGGCTCAAAAATCAGTAGCTCAAAACTCGTTTACATATCTTTTCAAAATTCTATCCAAGAATGTTGATGGGTCAAATTTTACGGCCCAATCCGTGATGCAAAATGAAAATTCGATTCGGATAGGGTTCGGGTCAACATCCCTGATCGTGTCATTTACCTCATTTTCAATGTCCAATATCGCAAATTCTATCAATAAGACGATATTTTATTTAGGCCAGACTAAAAATCAATTTATAGAGCATATAATGTTTAATTCGTTCGTCTATTCAAACCGTTTCGCTATCTTATTGCAACTCAAATTTATTGTCATCATTTTATCTCCAATATCAGAAGTTTCATAGATAGAGATAATTTCTAATCTGCGTAGGTAAAATTTGAAGAAAATCAATAGCTCTAGCTTTCTGTACTCTTGGCTCTCAATAATAGTTCGATCACAGCGTGTCTAGAAAATTGTAGGTGTTCAAAAACTGACTAATTTCTTTACGAAACGCCAGCATCGAAAAAATTTCAAGTAGTCTAGATGAAATAGTAATCGTGCTCAAAATTCTCGAGATATTACTTAATGCCCTGCAACAAATTTACTAAATTTGTATTCGTTATTCAAAACATTGACGCTGCTTTCCAATGGTTTCAAAACTTTATTCGGTTATTTTTAGTTTCTGTAACTTCGTTAAATTTAGCGCTAATAGGTTTTTCAAAATTCGTGTTCAACCGCACGTAAATGTCAAATTCGTCAATATACCATGAACCTTGTAATCATTCCGATCATTATTATTAAGAATTAAGAATTATTAATGCTAATCACAATATTTATCACGAAAGCGAGATTTTCTTCCCTCGCATCATCGAATTGTAGCTTTGATATTTAACGAATTAATGCCATATCTACCAATTATTGTTAACTTTCTTTTTAATTAATGTCTGTATTTCGAATTTGCACATAAAAGTGTAGATTCATTTATCATTGAACAATCAGACATATCACGCGTACAAATTTAAAGAAAGATATTAAAAGGAAATTTACATACAATTCTTCCTTTTATATAAAATTCTCAATATTTCAATGTTTAGAATAACGGTTTCCACTCAAATTAAATAAATTTGAGATGGGCCGTTCTGAAATGTCGCAACGTCGCAACTTGAGGAAAGAGGGTAAGTATAGAATGAGAAGAGAGAAGGGAAGCGCTCTCTCACTTTACATACTATCTCTTCAAGTTGCGACTTTGCGACATTGCTACATTTCCGAATTGCCTCTGAGATGTACCCATTGAAAATTTAGACGAAAACGCGTCAATATGGCTCCTTGTATTTAAAGACGGATGACAGATACAGACAGCTGTATTTACAGATAACTAGGGAGGATGATAGGGAATGTAGGAAAAAAGAAGAAATAAGAAATTTTCCAATGCCTAGTAGTCCAATCTAGGCTAGTTTTCTCCATATCTAAAGGTCTGCATATGATCTCCTTGTAATGATTTGGCTATATTCGTGCAATTTCACCTGTTTTTCGAAAACTAAATGTCAGTGTCTCCCCTCGGTTCGGCGGTTCTGATTCCCGATTTTTTCTTTCTCCTTCCCCTATTCGCTTCATGCTGACTTTATTACATTTCAATTAAATTTAAGCTAATTAAGTCTCCATTTGAAAATTACCGAAATGAACAATGTTCTACCTAAATGCATTTCCACTTTAAATGTGCTACTGAAATGTGATATTTTAATCCGCAATTCTACTATCTAACAAAGGATTTTTTTTACATATTTAGTTGAGAAATGCATTTTGGTAAACCCATATCCAAATTAAGAAGGGAGTTTTAAGTTACATCTTATTGAACTCCATTTCTGCATTTTTCTTTGTTTAAATCCAGACATCCCCATCAATACACGGTTCATCTAATGGGATAATCTTTGTGATTATCTCATTTGCTTATTATCATTTTCCTTTCGCATGTCTCGAAATTTGTAGTCTCTGTGATTTGTTTCTTATATCCTAAAACTTTTTCTGTTCAAAAATTATCACGCTTATTTTTACTGAAAATTTACGGTTCTGAAATAACCTTGAAGGAAATTATTCTTCTACCAAATATAGCGCGTTTCAAATGAAAAAGTTACATTTGCGGATGTGAAAATTTCTAAATTTGTTATTGAAATGTTCTTAATATTATAACAGACCAATTTTCGTAATTTAGTATTGGTATTTATCTCAGCTTTTCACATGCACCCTACTCATTATCTTACCTTTCAGTGGTTTTATCTCTCATTCTAACTAATCAAACCTAGCCTCTTCTACTACTTTTGAAATTTAATTTTCATATCAAAGTCCATATGATATTTTTAAATTTCTCTGCTCGTTCAAATACCAACTCTTTTCACCTCCACATAAAATGCTCACATTTCGCTCGTTAATTGTTAATCATGTTAGTCGAATACCAGGATCTAACAGAATTGTGCTTTTCGGAAGAAAATAGGCAGATCTACCTGCAAAATATCGCAGCGGAAATTGCAATTCCGTTCGTTCTTGATAAATACTTTTGACAAATTCAAAAATATTCGCATTTTTAGGTGGCCATTTGGAGTTTGGAGTCTACAATATCAAGGAAAAGGATAGGACTATTGGTTTGCTAAAGTCAGGAAGATAGCCTAACTTTGTGGAACGGTGGGAATTTCGGGTTTGATAAAATGACGAAATATTTCTTCTGAATTAGTCGGAATGATAAATTGATTTTTCAGTTTATTTTTCCAGCACCGAACAGCAAGAATTTCCTTTGCACTTCACAACCAACAACTCTGGTCGTAATTTCATCAACAATCTAGGTTTCAGGTACGATTCTGGGCACGTTCCATAAAAGATGGGTGCCTGTCAATCGGCAGAGGACAAGCAGATGGCTCTGAAGAGCAAGGCCATTGACAAGGAAATGATGCAGGGACATATCGCGCAGCAGAAGGTCGTCAAGCTACTTCTACTAGGTAATGGTTTTGTTGTCCGTAAATTTCACAGAAAAATAATGATAATCAATGCGAAAATTTTCAACTATACCAGTATCGACTAAATTTGCTCCAAAGTAACAAGAAATCCGAAGTTATTACTTCAAAAATCAACCATCAGATTTGACCAGTTATTACACAAACCTTCAAACGTCAATAATTGTAACGGAAAACAACTCCTGTCGTAAACAAATGAATCATTTAGCAGTGTATATCCTGAGCCTATTCAAAAATAACATCGAAATTCCAAGTTATTATGTTCTTTTTATTTGCCATTTTGTTATGCTGCTTCTGCATCGTTAGACTTATCAGTCTACAGAAAATAAGCCTACAATTTCGAAGCACAATTCTGTTCTCAGCCCTCCTTAGACTTACTTATTTACCCACAATCCAGCTACGAATCGAGGTGTTTGATGACCTAATCGCGAAATTATTTTGCTTTACATCACTCATCACTGCACAAAAATTGTCATATGCTTGCTAAAAATGCAGTCTTGAGAACTTGCGAATTGAAATGAAACATTGATCATTTGCTAAAACTAAGCTTTCAGGAAATAATGCATTAGGTAAATTAGAGATTGATAGGTTTTCATTCATTTCAAAAATCCAAAACAAATCACAGCAAAATTCCAAGGGTTGGATCAATATCTTTCCATTTATCCAACTTTCGAAACTATCGAAATATCAATGTTTCACAATTCAGTTCAAGTTCGGACCGAAATCGTCTACTTTATTAATTCTCCAGAATCTAACGCAGGTGCAAACTTCAGATCGCAAGGCTGCTAAATTTGATTGACTTTCATTCCAAGCTTGGACTATCAAAATGCTAGATTGAACATCGAAAATTTGTCCCCAGATTGATTCAATTGCAAATGATAAACTTCATATAAAATTTTGGTGACTTTAGAAAAGATCATAGGCATGTTGTTAAAACTAAAAGATCAAACTCAGTGAAGCGTGAAGATTTTGATCAGAAAAATGCGAATTCTTTACAAACAAACTCAACGCTTCCGATTTCCTTTAGTATCATGCTCTCTTTAATCTCTGATAGTTTTTAGAAAGTGCTCATCGATTTTTGATAAATTCTGCTAATTGCAGGTTTTTGCATAAATAAATTTCTTCAATTTTCTTTTCTCTATTGATTTGAGACATTTCACTATAGTTAAGGAAATGCTTCAGATATTTTTCTCGTAGAAATCATAAATATCCCCCGTGGCATAATAGACGGTAGAATATGAACTCAAGCCTCTAAGCCTGGACGGAAAGGTCTTTTATTCAATTTTCCCTGATTTGTCCTGTGACAAGCACTGACGCTCGAAACAAATTGGCTTATTTACCTGCACAGGGAGCTGTAAAAGCAGAAGCTGAAAATCGTGTGCTTATTATTGAAATTGTGAATTCAAAATTTGCTATTCTGTTGATTCGAACAAATTGAATCTCAATATCAGGCTGCAAACTAACAGAATTAAATATTTTTTAATAAAATTAAGAAAAACGATTGCGAAGAAAATCTATTATTTAAATTTGGCGTTCATTGAGTTCATACAGAACGAACGCTAAATTATATTCGCAAGAAAAAATTTCCTTACTTTGGCTAGAAGTTACTGGATTAACAGATGAAGCTATATTTGAATCATTCATTGACTTTCAGCCATTTTTAGAAAGCCAAAACTTATGGATAAATTTTCAGGAGCCGGAGAATGTGGCAAAAGTACCGTCTTGAAGCAGATGCGAATTCTGCACGATCACGGCTTTTCGCAAGAGGAAAGCGAACAACAGAAAGGAGTCGTCTTCAACAACACCGTCCAGGGAATGGCCACCGTTCTAAGGGCTATGAATCAGCTAAATATTCCTTTCGAAAACCCTGCTAGAGAGGTAGGCATTTTGTCAGTAAAATTAGAAAACTAAAATTTCTTCAACTCAACCCAAGAATCAGTAACAGGCTCTAGCTGATATTGATACTGAATTTTTCACAGCTCAACTCCGCTCATCACTTATTAAATTACTGTTCAAATTCGATTTTTCAAAAATTTTAGACTGACGCCCGAGTAGTTTTGGACGTCGTCAAAGCAGGCAAAGAATCCGAGCCACTCACTCCCGAAGTGGCGAAAGCACTGATAAATTTGTGGAATGACAGGGCGATCAATACAGATGCCGTACAGAGGGGAAATGAATTTCAGCTACCTGAAAGTGCTCCTCAGTATGTTCATGTTTTTTCCATGAAAATCATTTTATTGGATTACTAAAATATTTATTCTCTTCCAACAAGAAGACTTTATCCATTGGAGTATTGGAATATTTCAATTTTCAGTTTTCTTGCTTCTGTGGAGCGAATAGCTGCTCCTGACTACAGGCCCAGCGAGCAGGACATTTTATTGTCGCGAATCAAAACGACCGGAATCGTCGAAGTCAAGTTCCAAATGAAAAATGTTGATTTTCGAGTATTCGACGTCGGTGGTCAACGATCGGAACGAAAAAAGTCTGAACATTGATTTTATACATTTTCGTTGAAAACTCTGACTTCAGATGGATTCATTGTTTTGAAGATGTAAATGCGATTATTTTCATTGCTGCGATTTCTGAATATGATCAAGTTCTATTTGAAGATGAAACTACGGTGAGATTATGAAATTAAAATTATCTTTATGTTAGGCAAAATAATAACAAAATGTTAGTTAGTCGCATTTTTATAAGAATTCTAGAAAAATTCCAAATACCATATTTCAGAATCGAATGATCGAATCGATGCGATTATTCGAGTCGATTTGCAATAGTCGATGGTTCATTAATACTTCAATGATTCTTTTCTTAAATAAAAAGGTATGCTTTGGCGAAACATTATCCGATTTTTTCAAACGATTTCAGGATTTGTTTGCTGAGAAGATCAAGAAAACGTCGATAAAAATTGCATTTCCGGAATACAAGGGTTACTATATTTTAACCATAAAATTAACCTACCATTTGATTGAAGAATATAACAAGCATAGACAACTTTCACTTCATCAAAATTAGAAACAGTACATGCATATTTCTTGCTTCGTTCATAGCAACTTATTTAAGAATTTTTGACGATAGTAAATCAGAGATTATGCATGAATTCTTCAATGAACGTAAAGTTCTGATTAAAAAAGCCTTAAAAAATTTTAATAACTGATCTCACTTTATCATTCTTTTCACAAGTTTTATCCCTTTCAAAAACTCCTGCAAGTGTTTTTCTCATGAATACAAATTTCAAATGAGGTCCCTTGATCATTCTGAAACATAAAACATAAGATTTTGTACGAAACTGAACTTTCAGGTGGTCAAAATTATGAAGAAGCCACAGCGTATATCGAAGAGAAATTCGAGGGTCTCAATGCTAATCCGGAGAAGACTATTTACATGCATCAGGTAGGTTAATTCTTAGAAAACCGGAATTTATAAAAGTAGCCACGTAGCTACGAAAAAGGTAGCAATCTTTGGACAAATAACGTTGACAAGAGAATCTCTTTCATACATTATTTCGCACAAAGTGACCATTTTTGGGTGGCATGTGGATATTTTTACGAATTTCTCGAAAAATCAGATTTAACCAAAGATGGATTATTTCAGACCTGCGCTACGGGCAAGTATTTCTATAATTAATCTAACTTCATTTAATTAGGGCTTTTTAATGAAAATTTGACATTTTATTTGAGTTCGAATTTTCCCATTTCCCTAAATTTATCAATTCATTCAAAACTCATAAGTAAACACAAATTAACGAACTCTTCACGCAACTTACCCACGAATTTTCATTCAAAAGGCCTAATTAAAGCCATTTTCTTCAGATACGAACCAGGTAAATCATTTTAAAAATTGAAAAATATTATTTATTTAAATTCCAGGTGCAAATGATATTGGATTCGGTT
>LIAE01008309.1:130085-213325 GCA_002287525.1 Diploscapter pachys | reverse complement strand
AGATCCGAGACACTTTTGCAGTTGTCCGGACCCTAGTTCCAGTTATTCGTGGAATGGCTCTCAAGAAATATTTACGTTCTTTTTTTTTCTTTTTTTTCTTTTTTTTCTTTTTAAATTTATATGATGCACAATAAGCATTCAGTTGCAACTTAAAAAAATCTACTTACCAAAGCAAGTTTCTTCAGGAAATCCCACGTACAGAGCGTATTGTAGGGGTAGGATTATCGTCATGTACAGGACGTAGATTGGCCAGACCCATCTGGCGAAGGATCTGCAAAAATTCGAAACTTGGAAAATATCACTTTCAACAAGAAAGCTAAAAACTTCTTTGGAAATAATCGAAATATTTTTGCAGAAAAAGTATGCATTTTCTAAAAAAAAAAAAAAAAAATAATTACAAATTTTCCGAGTTTTTTCTTCAGCTTACCTCGAGTTCAGGGCAAAAATGCCGATCCAAATTGTCTGCACCGCAGCCAAGAAATCCATCCTGACCCACGCGGAAATTCCCATCAGACAAATGCAAATCTAGGTAAATTTTAAGCATTTATTTCTTGAAATTGAAAAAAAAAAATCCCTTTTACTGTAACTTCTCAACGAAATTCTTATCTGTATCTTTTTCTAAAAAATGTTCAATTTTCATGGTCAAAAACTCGATGCTCGGTAAGTTTATAAAAAAATACAAAATTACCTCAAACCCGAATTTGAGGAAACCATAGTCGATCAGGAACTTGAGACTGTTGAGGAACGACCTGTCATAATCCTCGAGGTGGAACTTCGGGAAAGCCAGGTGCTGAAAAAAATGCAAATTTTTCAAAGGGTACTCTTTTAACAAAATTAACCTACCTTTGTTTCTTCAGATTCTCCGTGGACGCTTCGGTGATGACGCTGTCTGTAGATGATAGCTGACTGGAGTCCCAGTGCGACGATCGTCACGATGGTGCTCTTAATTTAAACAAATTTATTACTACTTATTATAAAGCATCAATTAAAAATTAGAAACTCTCCAAAAATAGTCATTTCTTTGAAGCATGATAATTTTGAAATTAATCTTTAAAAAATGATAAGACTAAATTTGAAAAAAAATCGATTTCCTAGCAAATTTTCTGAAACCTACTCCAAGCAATTGCCAAGTGTGAGGGTTTTTCTCGACTCCAAGCCAAGTGGGGAAGCTCTGTGTGGCGTTGCACGCGGAATGATTGTTCCTGATGAAGTGGTCCCAGTCATGAATGTTGTTCAGCTGAATTATTGTTTTTTGAATCTCACACATAATAACCAAGTTAACAAGTTTCGAGAATTAACAGGTAAAATGCTAAACTTCTTAGAACATTTTTTGAAACATAGGAATAAATTCGTATATTTGTAGAGAATTTAGTTTTTCGAAAAAAAAAAATGATGAAAATCCAACCTGATAGATCATCTTCAGAATCGCGATCAGACAGATGTAGACGCACCTGGAAATTATATCTCTTTCTCTCTTCAAAATAAATTCTAACCTCCACCGTTCTTGATATTTTTAGAGAAAAAAAGTTGGGAAGAAGACAAAAGTTCAATAGATAGAGAAAATCTTTGAAACCTACATGAACAAACTGAGAATGTTTGTCAGCGAATTCGGCAGGAAAAGGGTAATCGCGAGAAGGACCATAACCGGCAAGTGGAGGGCACAAACCTGCAAATTTTTAAAAATATATTTTCATTAAAATTAGAATATTTATAAAAAAAAAAAAAACTCTACATTGAAATCGGGATATTAATTGATGATTGACATGAAAAAATTTCAAATACGTTTCAAAATTTTCATATCTTTACCAGTGTTCGAAAGATATAGTGTGTGATTAGTGTATTCACTTAAGGGAAAAATTTGCCACTCGATCAAAAAGTGGGCGCGTGGTCTAGTTCTCGTCATTTTGCAATTTCACCGCACACTTACATTGTTGGAGATGAAAACCGCGATGATGATCAGAACGACAGAGGAAATGTGGATGTCCGCGAGCCTCCAGAGAAGTTCAACCACTTCACAGTAGAACTTGTGCAGGCGGATCGTCGCGTCATTATCTGAATTTTTGCTTTAATTTTAATTTTAAAATTTTATTTTTTTCTGCTTTTCTTTTCCTTCAAAAATAGCTTTTCATGGAAATCATCAAAATCTAGACTTTGTACAGGAATTCTTCTTTCTTTTATTTTAAATATAAATTCTAAAAATATATATCTTTGACCACCTGAAAGCCCTGATCTCTCAACCCTTTGATATCCCAGATTTCAAAATCCCCTGGATATCACTTGTCCTCGAAGTTTTAAGATAAATGACATCCACTCATCTATCTTCATCAATTAGCCCTTCGTTGTTTTGATGTTGTCTTTTTCCGTGCAACTTTCGGCACATTTTTATCGGCCCATTAGTCATCTTTTAGCACAGAAAAAATAATAAGAAAAGTTGATCTTCATCAAAATAACCTTTTCAATGAGGGATATATGAAGTCCTTAAATCTTTATACCATTTTATACCAAGTATCAAATGGTTTGCCATAAAGGGTATATAAAAATCCCAAACCTTTACGAAATTTATCCATTATATCAAAGTTCCCAAACCATTACCAAAATTGGTACCAGATATGCCAAATCCCAAGCCCTTATCCAGAAAGGAGATATGAAATCCTTACATCTCTGTATCCTTCTCCTCCTTCTATTCGGTCTGGCAACTATAATCGGTAGAGTCATATCATCTTCATCGATATATGGGAAGTCATCAATCCCAGAATCATGACTGACGACACTTTGATGCATTCCCGCAGGGGTTGTCATCAGTAAGTTTTTCTCGGAGGGAGTCAAAAGTAGTCTTTGGGCTATTCGACTATGAATCTGCTCCTCAATGGCACGAAGCTCATCCGAATGGGGGTAAATCAGGAAACTTCGTCTGAAGTCGGACGAAAACTTCACCAAAATCCGGATTTACGGGTAATTTTTCGGCGATAAAATGTCAAGGTTTTTATACGTTTAAAAATTTTTCTAGATCAGATTGGAAATATTTGCTTCAATGCATCAGGTTTCTGTTTTATTCAACAAAATTTGAGAAACAAATCTATCACCGAAAAACTCCACCCTCTTTCCGATTTTTTAAAATACCTCGGCGATAACCCGGTGGAATATATCGACTGGGTGGGGGTGCTGTATTCCGGTGTGGTTTCGTCGATCACCGTACTCCTTTTCAACGCCTCAAACAGACTTGTAAATTTTCACACCCGCGAGTGCTCCCGCATGAACGAGATAGTGTGCCTAATTGAGAGAAAAAGAGCATGCCTTCTTTCTGTGTCTCTCGAAAAGACATACTATTTCGGTCGTACGAGCGCCCGCGGGTTTGAAAATGTACAAGTCTCACCTCAAAAGTGGCCCTCGTAACTTTTAATCTTTTTTTCTCTAGTCTTTTCCTCTCGCGGTGTTCCCTCCAATAGTTGAGTAAATTGTAGAAATAGTAGTCCAAAATATGAATTAATTCGTAGTACATTTTAGGGTTAGGTTTTAAAAATCGCGAAAAGGATCAAAATTTCGAGTGAAGAATAATATAGAATCAGGGATATGTAGTCAATTTTTAGAAAATAGTCAAATTCTCAGGAAAAATAGAATAACGAATAGGAATCTGTTTTCAACGTTCCATTTTAGCGTTACTTTTTGTTTTAGTCCATTCTGAATAGTTTTCAACTTTGCCAAATCAAAAATTCTGCGTCGTTCCGATTTTCGGAGATTTCACATTAGAAATGCAGAAAAAAGTGTCGGGGGTTCGTTTTTTGAAAGTCAGGTCAGACATCGACAGGGGTATTTTCGCGAAGGGGTCTTGGATAGAGGGCAAAATAACATGGAGCTTGATGATAGAAAGAGACAAAGCATGTAGTGATAGGAGATCTTTCTTTATCTTTTTATCAGTTTTCTTTCTTTCTCCCTCATTTTTATCACTACCTTTCTCTATCTCTAACTTTTCTTTCTTTCTTTCCCCTCGCCGGACAAAACCTGGCTTTTACACACTTTTTCGGTCTGTTTTTCATCAATCTTTAATTTCTCTTTATCTTTTCGCTCTCATTGTTTCAAATGCTATTCTCCATTGTACGAGCATAAACCTGAGTCATAGAAAAATAGCCCTTCGTTGAAATTTTATCTCCACCTGGAAAAACGTTTATCATATCTCGCACTTCATCATATTCTCAAAGGGCGATAAGATTTTCGGGTCCTGAAAGCTCGTCGTATTCTTTTCCAAAATTTCGGGAATCTGGATTGAATTATCGCGCTTTTATGAGGGGATATAAAATGTCGAAAAGTGTGTTTTGAGATGCTTTCCTGATGGAAGGTGGTGGGACACTAAAAAATAAGCTATGTTTCCAAAGAAAATATTGGGGTTGAAAAAGTGTTTCAACTTTCAAAAGGAAAAAATCAAGGATTAGACAAAAATTCAAAACTTTTTATGTTTCAAATGACTAGTCCTTAATACAAGTTTCTTACATTCAATACTAAGAGCTTACGAACGCTTTGAAAATTTCTACTAAAATCAATCTTTTTGACCAATTATCTTGATTTTTCACCTATCGCTGATAATAAGTATCCCCCGTTTTTAAAAAGCGATCAACAAATAATAGGCAAGTACGAAAAATATCAGACGAAAACAAATATGTTCAACTTCTTTTCAAAAAATTCGAAAATTTTGGACCCAGACAATTTTTCCGGGCGCCTCATAAAATTTTAAATTCCAATGAATCCAATTCAAATTTAGTCTAAAATGGAACGTTGTCAAATCCTAAAAAGGAGGATTAATTAAAAATTATGACAATCAGAGATTTTTAGAAAGAAATATTTTTGGAAATTGTAAAAATATAAGCCTCTTGTATTCCACATTCACTTTTTTTCTTTTCTCTTACTCTCTCCTCAAAAAGTGAGTGCGGAATACAAAAAGCCAGAAGTAAATTCGTGAAATCGGAAATTTCAGGGCATGACACATCTTGAAGAATGTTCGAAACATACCTAATCTATTGTCGAAGAAAGTCGCACAATAGGAGTAATAAAAAGAGCGCGGGTGCGTTACCGAAAATGGGAAAAAGATGGCCCAACTTATCGATTTTCAAAGATAATAAAAGGTCTGGACAAGAATGGGGTGAAACCTACAGAGAAAAATAAAAAGATCCGAAAGTTTCAACTATTTCATAATTTTTAAAGATAAAAATGAACAAAGATAAGAACATTTTTAGGTTTTAAAAGAATGAATAGACCTATTTGAACCATTTCTTTCATGAAAGGATCCTTAAGAAAGATGAAAACAGTTATTGCGCACTAGTCTAGAAAAGAGGCACTTCAGACTTACTATATGTTTCACATCTTATACTAATATGATACTAGAAACGGTGTAAAATCTTGAGAAACAAAAAATCTCGCTCCATATTAAAGCATAGATAAAAAAGCCAGTTGGTATAAAACTTCCTCAAGATCTCTCATTCAATGTCAAAGAATAGGCAGTGAAAACTGTCTGCAATAATGTTCTAAAAAGAGAAAAGTATTGCGCATTCTATTGAATTCGATAATTGTCAATTAATGAAAAAGAGAAAACATCATCCTTTTCTGATAGATCAATTTCACATGACGATACGTTGAAAATAAACAAAGAATCATTGGAAGAAAAATCAAGCCAGCCTGTTTTCAGGCCTATCTTTTACCATTATCGGCTAAATTTCAAGATTTATATACCAGCCGGTGTTCACTTCCTATCCTAAAACATAATAAAAAGATTTTGGAAAGTTAAGAAAAAGGACTCGATTCGAAAAGAAAAATCAATTCGCCATACATAGCCATGGTCTTTTCAAGCTTGGTGTCACAGGATTTCGTTTTCTTAATGCCTCTCTTTAATTCTCATTATCTTCTCTATCTTCCTTTCTTTTCGCCTCTCTTAATCTCATACTATTTATCTTTCTGTCTTCTCTAATCATCTCATTAAGTCATACTAATTCTCCTCGAAATCTGTCAGATCAAGTTTGTCTCTCTCAGATTCATCGAATTTCATGCAAATCCGGGTGTGAATGATAATGATAGGAAAGGTCATATCTGATAAGTGACGTCAAAAATTTAGGATAGGCTTTAGAAAATTCGAAACTTCATAACTTAGCTCTCAATAATAGTTCGCCTTCGCAGCCTCCAACAAATAAGCCCCAAATTCAATTCGTTCAAACCACTTCTCCAATGTTTCAGGAAAATTCAACTTTCAAATGTAATTCATAAGAACAATAGTCTCTTCACTGCCACATAAAAATTCCAAGATGTTCAAATCCGTTTTACTTTGACCAAAATCAGATCTAATTTACCAAATCTCCCATGCCAAATCCTTCTTCCCCGAAAATAAATTCAAGCGTACCTCTCCTGGAAGTCCCTGCCTGTTGTTGTCGTTCTGCCTGATCGGTTTGGGCTTGTCCATTCCTGGCCGGCTGTGTGAATTGGCTCCAGAGATCATGGAAGAATTTCAGCTGAAAAATCGGTAATTTTATTTTAATTCAAAACTTTTGATAAGCCACCCCATCAAGTATAAAAAAATTGCACCTGAATATTTAAACTCTTAAAAACTGATTTTTATCAAGGTGACTCCTCAGGTATAAAAATTCATATATGGCAAATACCTGAGCCCTACAAAATTTATGGGGCAACTTTCTCTTTCAAATTTACCTGAAGCATCGTCACTGCGAAGAGCAAAATCGGAAGCAGAAGTTTGACGAATAAAGATCCGGACTGACCGATCGAATTATAGTTGACAAGCTGAAAAATTTGATTCTTATTTTTTTCGAATTTTTATTTTCATTTCCTAGAAATGATGAAAATTCGAACAATTTTGACATTTTTTAAACCTACCCCGATATCGGTGCACCACGCGGCGCTCAGGCCGGTCCATGACTGGAATTTCTGGGCGAACTGAAAAACCAATAAAAATCTTTTAAAAAATTGATTTTCTTGAAAATTCGGGAAATTTTTCCTTCATAAATCAGAAAATTGTCTTAAAAATCTTCAAAAATCGATCAAAATGATCGATTTCTCGAAAACCCAGATAGCCTTGACCAGTTCAAGATATCAAAGCTATCATTCTTCTTGCTTTTTCCCTCATCACACTTTAAGATGGGATGAACAGAGAAAAAAACGCCTGACAAATCATGAATGAAAATATCAGAATGTAGATAGGTTTCGACTAAACTTTACTTATTTCAGGGTCCCAAGAAATTACTTTTCTTTCGATAATATATACTCCAAAATTGAAAAAGTCCTTTCAAACCACCTGGCATATAAAGATCTATAAAATTTGCCTATACTGCTAAACAATACCCCACTAAACCGGTTGGTATTAAATTTCCTATCTCCAAAATTATGATATCGGATGCACGGAAATCCGATTAGATTTCGAAAATCTCAAGTAGCACGCCAATATGCCAAACAAACATATGAAAACGTTCCGATTTACTAAAATTCCAAAACGGAAAAATAGCACTTGCAGAACCGTTTGAAATATACCGCAAATGAAATTATCTGCCCCTTCTCTATTCAATAACAAAACTAAATTAGCGCCAATTTTTTTTAGAAAACGTGATGTTTCAAAATTTATAGCGCAGGTTCAAAAAATAGAATATCCATTGGGCCTTCAAAAATGATGAGAAAATGAAACTAAAAAGATTTTTAACGGCTCGTTAATTTGCAAATTCCTATATGAATCACGCTTCTTTTCAAAAACATTTTCACATCATCATTTGTTCGCTAAAAAATAAAACAAAAGATCGTGGAATAAATAGGTTTCTCTATTTTTCTAAAAATCAACCGGAATTAAAAACCGAAAGTTCTCGACCAAAAATTCAAATTAATATTCATGACGCAAAAATCCTGGGCATAATTTTGCACGTAAAATATTTCCGAAAGTGCAAATTTTCCAAAATTTCATCACCGTTTTTTAAACCTAGACTTTTACAGGTAAGTTTCAGCCGTAATATTTCCTATCTTCAGGTTCATTCTTGAAATTTCTCAAACAATTCAGTTTCCAAAAAAACAAAATCAAATATTTGTTTCAAAATTTCAAATAATTGAGACGGGTCGAGATTACAAAAGAGGCGAGAAATGTATAACCTTAAAGATAGAAATAGGCAAGTGTCAACTCAAACCAATTCAAACAAGTTTGCTATTGAATCAGAAAATTGTTGCACAATAGAAAAGGAGAGTAAAAATTTTCGACCAGTGTTGTCTGATGAAAAATATACCAGTCGTTAATACGCATATACTGAAATACTGAAAGTCAAAAGAGAGCGCGAGATTTGCTGGAGAGGAAAGATAAAAAGGAAACGGGAAAATAGTATAGAAAATGAGAGAGAAAAGGTAGAAAAATGAAAATAATACGAGAAAATTACAGATAGAAAGGCAAAGAGAAGAGAAATAGAATGAATTTTCATGGGGAAAAGATAGGTATCAAAAGATACAGTCCTTCTTCGTCTACCTCTCTTTTACTGATGTGAATCAATACTTTGATTTCTCGCTTTTTTCTTCCTCTCCAAATCTCGTACTATTTTCCCTGCCTTTCACACCTACGCCCTTTCATAGAAAAACTTGCGTTATGGTTCAATGCCGAATGCCGCCGAAAAGCTAGAAAATTTCGAGAAAATTAGGAAATTATAAAATTTGTTTAAATTTATCAACCTCTAAGAAAGCATTACACCTAATGCTAATGTAAAATTTTTGAAACCTATCATTTCTATTTTCCAAATCACTAGATGTACAACATGTAAAAATTTTAAACCTACTTCCGAATTTTTTTGAAAATAAAAAAAAGCTTGACTTACCCCTGGGAACTGGTAGACGTACAGGGAAATAATGACGATCGACGTGTAGAGGATCAGGCCCAACCAGAACAGATACGCCACAGAACGGAAGAACACGAAAGAGATCTGGAAATAGTTGATTTTTTTTCTAAATTTTTTGAACCCTTTTATGTAGTTTCTGATACAATTCATGATGCCCTACAGAAAAAATAAGTTTCAGGGTTGAACAAAATTTCATTTCTTTTTCGCAAAATAATGCATTTCTTTTACTTTCAATAATAAGGCGCTTTTTTGAATCATACTTGGAGCATTTTAGCCCTGTTCCTTTTCTCTTTTGCAGAAAACGTAATTCCTTACCTTCAAATTGATGATTTCCAGGCACCATATCGTAAAGAAGCCGATAATGTAGAGGTTGGGATATTCCTGAAAATAGAGAATTGAATATATCCAAAAATGAATTTCATATATCCATTTGAAATTACCTGAGTTCCAGTCAGAAGCAGCACCAAAGTGACGATGAAAATGAAGTAGGTAGCCAGCTTTTTGGAGAAGTACGCCGCGAGCAATTTGGCCCAGGACTCTTTCTGAAAATCGTATTGTGTTCAATTTTTTGATAAATTTCAAAATAGTAGAAATAATATAGACTTCGAGTAATCGATAGTAAAGTCGCTATTAACCTTTCGTATCAATAAACTCTTTCAAAAGTAAACATGAGCTTCCTATGTGTTAGATAAACTCAAACTTCGCCATTTTTAATGGAAACATCAAGATCAAAGAATTTCAGAAAGGAGCGCATTTTACAACTTCAATAATCCCAAATATGGTCGCATTTTCTAAAACTTCCCTGCTTTCTTCAGATTGTTCTTTTAGTAATCAAACCTAATGTTCTTCACAAATTAATTTTTCGAAAAATTTGAATTTTCAAAAGTCTCCCCTACCTTCTGCACATTCCCTTCCTCCAAAAGTCTATCCCTGTGCCTTCCAGACGAGGTGAATGTTCCATAGCTTTGGGTTCGTCTGTTCCTCTCGTGTTCGGACAAAGACTCGTAGAATTTCTCTCTGCGGCTCAAGCGGAGCAGGAGAAAAACCGGAAGAGAAAGGAGGAGCTGAAAAATTGTAATTTTAAAATTTCCGAATTTTTAATTTGATTTTTTCAACATGTTTTACCTAAATCGTAAATTTAATGAAACTGCTAAATCGTCAATTAAAACTGCAGATGATATAGCCAAAAATCGAAAGAATGAAAGAAAAACGCTTACTATGATGGTATAAACACAGGTCGCTAGCCCCAAAATGAGTAAAAATGAGGTTTGAATCATTTCTTTTAGATTAGATTAGAAAATCCATTTTTGCAGACACGTCTTTGAGCCAAGTTTTCGCTAGTTTACTGATTATCACTGATAAGTTATCTCGTTAGAGCCTTTAACCTAGGTGGCTATCAAATTATCAGTGAAAGACATCCGAGCCGTTTTCTTGACCTATGCTTTATCATGTGGCTTGAAAAGTCTTCTTTAATTTTCAGATATCAAGTTTCATGTTCATGACTAATAACTGATCTTATTTGCAAAATAGCATTGAACATTTGGAGGACCCAAAGACATCAAACATCATTTTTCCTCGGAAAAAATCAAATCCAGCGATTTTTTCACGTAAAGAAATACGATCCGAAAATTTAGGAGATTCGAAAAATTATTTGCTTGCAGCGTTCGAAAACATCTTTGATTATGCTTCAAGTTTTCTTGGATTCAAGTATCAAATTGATTTTGCAATGTTTTCTGTGTTGATAAAATCAATAAATTTCAATTTCCAGTATCAAAATTCCAACATCATGTTTCGAGATCAATATTTGCATGTGAAAAGGGAAAGTAGCTTATCCAAAAATCGCCCAAATTAAATATCCCTTATTTATCTAGCTGCCTTGAAATCTCAATTTCATACGCCAAAAGCATTGAGATTTCTTCGTTTGAAAAGTATGTTTCGAAATTTAGTCAGTAGGAAAATTCAGCCGAAATAACCCCGATCAACTTTTCCTTCAGTTACAAAATATCACCAAAATCCAAATTTCATTATGTTTTAAATCATTCTAAAAACTCTGCAAAAAATTTGCTTCAATAACTATGTTTCTGTTTGATATTCAAAATCACCAATGTTTCAGAAAACTTCTAAAAATCCTACACAAGAGTTAATTTCAATTGTTTTTTTTCCATGTATATCAAAAATAAATAAAGTTTAAAAACGCACCTTGATGAAAAGAGTGATGAAAGCTTGCGTCATTGAAGTCGCGAGGACGAAGCCGAACATTTTCATCACGCCGTTGAATCCCAACTCTTGTGGAGTCAGGTTCATCGAGCACATGTATTGGATGACCAGGAGAACCTGAAATTTTGTGATTTATCAAAAATTCGAAAAAGAAATCCCTTCAGTAAAAATTTTTGAGAAATAAGATTTTTGTAAAATTTCAATTCAATGAGAAAACCTAAAGAAAACATTGAAAATAATATTTTGTATAGAAAATATAAAATTCTAAGAAATCAAAGGTTACTGAAGAAATTTTTGAAGACATCTCGAGATTATTTCCTATTTTGTTTTTGAAAAACTGAAGAAAAAAGCTGAATTTCTACCAACCTCGACATAAGCCAGAATAATCGGAGCGAAGATGAACGAGACTTGTCTTGTATTGGTGAACACCCACAACAGGCACGTGGTGATCAGCAGGATCAGGCCGAAAATGGAATGATACAACAGGGCCCACACCTGAAAAAAACTTTCCTCAATTTTTTAGCTCTAAGGCTCGCTGAGTGATGATTAAAAAGTGATGTTTTCTAATGGACTATTTTCCGTGAAACATTTCCTATAACCGAATTCGATTGTTGAGTTTTATACATAAAAATCGTCGGTAAATTGTTATTCGAATTTTTTTTTAATTGTCATTTTTCATGAAGCACTTTATCAAAAATTTTACATTTTGATATTTAAAATAATTTCCAGTATAGAATGGTGAAGAATAGGAGTGAAAATATTCCCAACTTTTCCAAAAATAAAAACATTCTTACCATCATAGCCACGAGGGCGAGAGCATACGAGTGGTAGAGCACAAAGGTGATAGTGGCGATCATCGACGAATGAGCCAATGTCTCTTGCTGGCCGGGGGCTGAAAATTCAAAAATTTCGATTTTTAAATTTAGTCAGTTTTTGTATTTTTAATTCCATAATTTACAACAACAACAATAACAAGATAGAATTTATCTTTTCTTAGATAAAAAAAAAGAAAATTCATAAGTTTCAAATGAATGAAATTCAAACGATTTCAAAGAAGCTTCGTTAAATAGTAAATTTACTAGAAATTATCTAAAAATGTTTCAAAACTTTTCAAAATGATATTTCTTCTAGATTTTGCAGTTATCTTGCCTGATTTTTTCTTCCAAAAATTCGAAAATCTAATACGTTGCAAACAATTCGAAAAGTTGTGTTTCTTCAAGGTTCAGAAATTCGTTCTTATCGAGAAAAAGGATTTTAAAAGCATTAAAAACGCCTACTTCTGAAAATCTGGCTGATTTTCTGCCGATCGACGACCTGGCTGGTGATTTTCCTGAGCGGCACGCCAGGTTGCGGCTCGCCTTCGTTGTCCGAATTGTTGCTGGACGGGGACAGGAGCTGAAAAATCCAATTTTTAACCATCTTCTTTCGTTCGAAGAAAATTATCTCAAAGCAAAAAAGCACTCTAAACGGATAAACTCTGAAATTCCCTTTTCAAAATTTTATTTTTCGTTGAAAAAAATGAAATTTTGATAAGAAAAATCCAGATTTTTAGCCAAACACTACCAAATCGCCATGCCGCACTAATAAAATTTGTGTACGTTTCACGAAATCAGGGTATGCACAAATTAGGGATTATTTCTAGTCGATTGACCATGTATTTTTTAAACATAGGAAAACTTCAGCCCAAGCTCTATCACTATCATTATCACTTCGAAAATTACCATATTACACTTCTACTAACAAAACATTAACACTCTCATAACAGATATGTTACAGATAAAGCCACTAATTAGCGTCTAATCGGCATAGATTCCCTGTATTTACAGACGGATGACAGATATAGACGGCTTTATTTACAAGCGGTTCTTTTTCTTATTTCTCCTCTTTTCCTACATTTCCTATCCGTCTGTGTCTACCATTCGCCTGTAACTAAATACAGGGAGCCATTAGCATACGCCTCTAAATAATTATATCTGCGAAAAGCGAGGGTGGGTGGAATTAGTCCAAGTTTTCAAATTACCCTAATTGAACGCCTTTGGCGTTGCTTGCCGGCGTTGGGAGAGGGCGTTCTGAGGGCGTCATTTCGCATTTCAGGGGCGTCATCCTCGATGGCGTTACCATTCAAGTCATCGACCACGGTCGAGCGGGTCTCCTGATGACGTCACTTTTATTTTAACGTCTTCAGAAAATAACTTCATGCCGTAAAGATGACGTCATTTTATAAAAGACGTTGTAGCGTAAAATTGCGTCATGTATGTATTGAAAAGACGGCATGACGCCAGTTGTTTATGTGACGTTACCCTACGCCACTTCTTTTTCAATTTTCAAAACTCAACATAGGATTTCTCAATCACGTTTGTCATCACTACACTAGTATTTCATCATGCTGAAAGCAAAAATGAATCTTTTTTTTTCTCCAATAATTTCAAACTTTTCGCGAAAATGTTTCACATTTGACTCATTTTTCTTCGTGTCTTTGCACACAACATTTTCGACGACTGACTTTGCGCTCTATCGACAATCAAATGCGCTCCAATCACAAAAATAGAGATACTATAGCATTTTCACTTCATAAAGAGTTACAGTAAGCCAGACGTATGACGCTGAGAGAAATCAAACCAATACTAATTTTTATACAAAAACTCGCAAATTTGTGCTTTACTGAAAATCTGCTCCATTTCTAAGTTTTCTAAAAATACTCAAAAATTTAACAATAACGCAGATTTCCAGGTAAATCAAAAATTTGCCAATTTTAACGCTTTATATCAAACGTAGTGACGTTATCTTTTAAATTCTGAAATACGTTTCGACATCTTTTTTTTAAATCATCCATTCGCCTTTCCCTATCAAAATTTTCTATTTAAAGTTATTGAAATTTAGTCATTTTTTGACGTCACTACGTCATCTAACCCTTCAGAATTCTACCGTACCTCATCGTGCACCGACGATCCCCCATCGTCTTCATCCAAATAGCATCTGGAGCCGTCTTTCGTCGCCGCGTACTGCACCACCAGAATGAAGTAGAACGCCTGCAAATTCGAAATTTAGTTATGTTTCGGGAAATCTATAAATAATATTCGAATTATTGGTTTTATTACGTAGTATACTAATATACCAAAACTTCAGTAAAGAGATAAAGTCCAAATTTTTACATAGTTTACAAAAATCTACAGTACGAATGCAAATTTTGGGAGAAAGTCATAAAAATTCAAACTAAAAAGAACGGAAAATTATGCTAATTTTTAACTTTTCTTACCAAAATAGCAATTGGATTTGCTACCGCGGGCCAGGGTTGATCAGTCCACTCGAAAGTGTACCAATTAGAGCACTCGTTCACGACCAGACGAGTTAGGCCGACGATTCTGCAAATTAAAATAAATTGTAAAAAACTCCAAATTACATAGGCCTCGAGTATTAGCTTTCTACGGTATTTTTAGAAAACTGAAAGAATTTTAAACCTATTTTCAAATCTATTTGGATTTTCAACAAAAGAACTAGAGTTTCAATGATTAGACCTGTCTTTAGTAAGCAAAATGTAAAATCTGAAAGTCTTTTTTCAGAAAATAAAAAATAGATTTTTTCAAGATCAAAACTACCTCGCTGTCAGCGTGTCCAAGTACGTCAAATCACTGTCTCCGAGGATTTTCTTTTGGAATAAGTGGATTTGGAAGGTGTAGATCAGAATGAAGTGGAGGGCCGAGTAGAAAATCAAGAACTGAAAAATAAGATTCCTTTAAATCATGATAATCAATGAAATTTCGAATTAAAAATTGATAAATTTCGTCGAATTTAAACATTTTTGAAAAGAAAAAATGTTGTCAAATTTACCGCCTTCATGCCATTGTAGAGAGTATGCTTCAACGCCGGTCTGTAGATCGCCCACCAGGTGCAAATCACCAGAAACGCGACGAAATAAACGAAATTCAGGAGGGAGGGCTGAAATTTGCTCGATTTTTCAAAATTTCCCTGCAATATTGACAACCAATTATCGAAAATGAACTTTAATTTTCTACGATATTTTCAGAAACATACCTAGAAGTTCCAAAAAATCGCGTTTTTAATAATTAGAAAAAATAACGCAATTCATATATTAAATCATACAAGAAATTTTGAGTTTCCAAATTTTTACCTGAAGACAAGCGATGAAGCCCGCATAGAGGATGATGCCGAAATTGGTGAATCTTTTGAAGGCGTTCCAAGCGTAAGCTGCAACTTTCGAGTCCACCGACGCTCTGGAGCGATTCAAACGACTGAAAAAGTAACTTTTAATCTCTTTCTAAATTTTAGATCTCTTATAAAAAGCAAATCTTTTATCGCAGATTCGCCCATGCAAAGTGTAAGTTTCAAAAATCGCAAAGGATTTTAGCGAAAACGAAAAAATAATCGATGAGTTAATTTCGTTTTTAACCAAATTTGCACACTTCACATAGGTTTTGGACAAACGGACGACTTTTTCAAATGCACTGCAAACGTGTTAGTCTTTCAGAAAATTCAGCAAAATCGAAAATACCTCTTTACGTCTAACTTTTTCGGGTCGAATTTTGCATCTCTTCAATTTTCAACAAATAAAATTAATCACCCCTAATTTGTTTTTTTTTCAAATCCTTCAATCTCCAATAAAAATTCATTTTAACTAATTTTCTCGAATTTTTAAAACCCATTTCAAAAATCATCTACTTTTGAAGATAAAATAGCAATATTCTGCCCTCTTCAAAATTTCTAAATTTTCCAAAACTAAAAAAAACTTTTGCCCTTTTAAGAAATTCCGGGTTTTCTAAAAATAAAATAAAAAATCTACCTCTGATCCCTGATGGTCTGCACGGACGCCTGTGTCTCGTTGAGTTGTATGGGAGTCTGATGACTTAAAACCACGACGAGAATCAAATTCAACGTGGAGATGAACACTGAGATGATTTCCGGAACAATGGTTCGGGAAGCATCGAACGAGTCACCGAGTTGGTTGAATCTGAAAATTAAAAAAATATATGTATATATTTTTACAAGTTTGAATTTTTGAGTCCGAAAATAAAAATATTAAGTTTTTTTTCGTAAAATTTCAAATTTTCGAAATAAGTTGCAAACTTTCTTAACTCGACGTTATTTTCATTTTCTCCAATTTATTGACAACAAAGTCAAATCGAGAAAGGATTTCTAAAGAGCATATTTTTGTACCTGAAAAATCCGAAAGCCCTCCAGAGCTCCAGGGATGTGGATCGGTTACACATTTGGGTGTAGGTCTGAAAATTTAAAATTTTTAAAATCAATTTTCTAAAAGAATTTCAAGCTACCGAATCACTGGTCCTGGTGACCGCTTCATAGATCTGGTAGGCGATTTGCGCGACGGTCGTTGCCAGAGTGTAGCCCAGGGAGGTGAACGAGAAGAGTCGGACCGAGCCCCATACTGCAATTTTATTTTTTTTTATCTAGACATTTTTTAATTGAATTTTTATCTTTAATTATTTGATTTTTTCTTGATATTTTATCTTTAAAAAAAAATCAATAATGGGTGAAGCCTAGGCCACGCCGCTCGCAGCGTCTTTGCATATTTACCAGGTGCATCCGGAACAATCGAGGGCAGCAGTGCCGAGACGAACGCCAACACCAGGTAGCCGATCGAGATGATGCACGGACGGATGAGCGCCGCTAGAAAGAGTTTTATAAGTTTAAAAATGTATGATTTTGCTCAAAGATGTTCATAATTCCGTTCTAGCGACATGTCAGTAGGATAAGTTGAGAATTTTTCGAGATTTTCAAATCTTCAGTAAGGTGCTGCTAGTTTCGGTTTAAAAAATCCCAATTTTACCGAAAATCAGCACGGTCGGCACGAGGATCCGGTAGGAGGTGTTTTTAACGATGGTGGGGATCGTCATTGTTCTGCGTGTTGTGGGTTACCAGTCTTTGTAGTTTGCAGGAGCGACACCGCGTTGTGAGCGCGAGTCGGAAGAGGGGAAAAAGGCCTTCACACGACGACGATGGGCCTTCTGAAATTGGGGATGTCATTTTTTAAGACGTTAGATAAAATTCTAGAAAACGCGAAATTTCAAAAGGCAATTTCCAAATGACGCAGTGGCGTTGAAATCTGGCAAATTTAAAAATAGCGTTTAATAATTTGACACTACGTCATAGCGCCAATTATGAAAATTCCAATTTGAAAAAAATCACGAAAATTCAAACTTCGCGGGAGCAAGAGAGAAAGAGAACGCGAAACGAGAGGGGAGAAAAGCGAGGAAATGAAGGAAGAGAGAAAATGGGAAGGAGGAGAGGAAAAGAACGAGAAAAATGATATGTAAATGCAGTATGGATAAGGAAAATAGTCGAAAAATCGATTTACTGAAAATCGTCAAAAATGGAAAACTAGTTGTTTTGATGAAAAGCTGAGCTTTCAAATTGCGAAGTAAAGATAAGAGAAAATGAGAGAGAAAAAGAAAAATAGAACGCGAAATTGATAGAGCGGAAAAGAAAAAAAAAAGAAAAGAGCCCAAATATGTGTTATTCGGGGAAAACGTTTAGATGCATCCCAGGAAAACAATCTATTTCTCTCTTGTCCCTCAGAAAACTAATACTATTTCTTTCTCTCAATCTTTTTCTCTCTCAAATAAAACGCTATTTCCTTTGCTCATTAATTCTGATAAACAAAATGAATCAATCGTAAAAGGAAAACGTAAGAGCGCCACTAATTTCTCCTTCCCTTTACGTCTTTAATTTTTCCATACTACTTCTTTTCTCTCTCTATCTCTCATATCTCTAGATATTTATGATCTCTATCCTAGCATCTAACTTTACAATTTATCATACAAAATCTACTCTGTAAAATCCTAAATATATTGAAAGTTTCCGATTTCAAAGTGATCAAATTTTGCATGAAAATTCTAATTTTACAAATCCTAACCTCTGTCTCGTGTACTTTAGCCTGAAATTTGATATATTTTTTAAAAAGTCGACTCTTAGCCGAGTCCTGATAAAAAGATAAGAAATTTAGAATCAAAAGGATCAATTAGAGGAAGGAGTTCGAGGAGAACCTAGAGATGGTGTAAAATGCGAGAAAAATGATAAAGAAAGGCTAGAACTAATTAAAAATAAGAGAAAAAGAGGCGGAGGCAAAAAAAGATGATTGACGAGAGAAAAAAGAAGGAAAAAGAGTAAAAGTTGACTTTTTTCTCGCCCTAACAATAGCCCTTCGGGGCAAAACAACTCTCTGGTTGAAGGACAGAGTGACCCACTCTATATTTCTTTTCCTCTCGAATTTTATATACAATTTCCCTCTCTCTCAAATTTGTTTTTCTTTCTTTCTTTCTTTCTCGTTCTCAGTCTCCTTCACTACTTCCCTATATCATTTTTACAGAGTCACACCAAATAAACATAATATCATTATCAGTGGAATCGTGTTGAGATAACGTCACAAAATATAAAGAGCCCAAAAATAACCTAAATTTTTTCAGAGCTTTAAAAAAGTTTCTGAATTTAAAAATTCTAGAAAAAAATCCGGGTGAAAAATTTTTCTAGAGCCAGTTTACCTCTACAAAAGGAAAATCTCAAGATTCAATAGAAATAGAAAGGTAAGGGAAATTGAAAAAAAAAACTTCAAGGGATTGGTGCTTGAAAAAGTTGCAAACTAGACCTTCTTAGAGCGAAAGGTAAGTTGAAAGTGCGAAAATTTTCCTTCCAACCCGAAAAAATAGTGCTGAAAATAAATAGATAAAAAGACGCAGAAAAATTTTTCCTAAGAAAGATAGCGTTAAAAATGAGAAGAAAAAGAGTCCAAGAAATTTTTAGAAAACTAGGGATTTTCGCGGAGACCAGTACTGAAACAGAGATGATCCTTTTCCCATCTTTTTTCTTTTCCTGTCTCCAAAGGTTAATGCTATTTTCCCAATTTTTCTATCTTGTTCTCCCTTAATATCTCAGACTATTTCCTCATCTCTTCAAAATGTTGTAAAAACGTGACCCCTTGTGCGAGGCCGAAGTATTCTTGGTGTTAGTGTTAATTGGCAAATAGATAATTGACTTCGGACCTTTGATTTTTCCTAAAAATTCTCAAAGAAAATGCCTTTGACTAAAAATTTTTATACTTTTTCTCAGAGTATGTTTCAAAATCTTTAATTCGTGGCAAAATATCAGTAGTGAGCAATAAAAATAAAAGTCATCGATAAGAAAATTCCCACTTTCAAAACCGCGCGATCAATGAAAATGAAGTTTACCATGACTCATTATTTTACAATTTTCAATTTTCGCAAAAATATGCCAGTCTGTTTTCGCAGCCTATTTTTAATCATTGGAAAAAGATTTTCTCAAATTTGTTAAAATTCCCGCAGTTCACGTGCCATTTGTGGTGGGGTTAGCAAATAAACATTCAGAGCCAAAATCGATCGATAGAGAAAGATTTCCCCCTTTTGAAACGCAATTGAAAAATACGAAAAACGGACCGAGTTGTAAATAAATAAACAAATCGCAAAGACTGACGATTTAACGAGGCAAAGAATGTTCGATTTCTTTTCAAAAACAAGTAAAATTTAACGATCTGAAAATCGCAACCACTAATTTGATAAGTCCAAATTTGTCCAAAGAAAAATGCGATTTCAAAAAATCAGCCAAACTGAAATCACATCTAAAAGCGTGTATTCATAACGAAATAATAAACCGAAAGAATGCCCTTGGCTTCTTCTTTCTCTCTCTCTTCACAATTTTTCTGACTTTCTTTCTTTTCCCTCTTCCATGCTCTCTATCTCTGACTCATCACCACGCCTACTTTCAGCTCTATCATCGAAAATGGTGTGCATAGGAAAAGGAATGTTGACTAATGCGCACGATATACCATTCTTATGAACTCTCCTAAATTTTCATAAGAAAAATTCCGAACTCAGAAATTTCGAGAAAATTTGCGAAAATCAATATTTACCCATTTTGCTACTCCTTTGAAAAAATCAAAACCACTCCAAAAATCAAGTGTCCGGCATCAAAATGAATGTTTTTCATTTTGATATCAGTTTAGAAATTTAGCAAATAATAATTTTCGCAGTTTTTGCGCCCTAGTGCTAAAATCAGGCATTTTTCGCTCTAATGCTAATTTCAAAACTCTCAATATAGTTTATTCTCTATTTTAGATTCAGCTACATTGAGGTATCTGCAGGTTTATCTCGCATGTCTATGTCAAAATTGGGGACGCGGCCGACCACTTGCTTGCAAAATTTTACATATTTCAGACCGTTTTTCGGCTCTATGCTAATATGGATATAAAGATTTACGTAGGGGTTGTGGTGCATGAAAAGTGAGCGGAGCTTGTTTGCAACTATCGGACACGCAACGCTCGCTCGAGACGTGTCGCTTCCAGCCGATCATTCGGATTCGCTGGACCCCAGTCACCGGTCGCTTTCCACAGTACCTGGAAAAATCGATATTTGTGGATTTTTCTACGTTTAAAATTTTTTAAAGGTGTACAGAAAAGCAAATTTCGATTTGTAAATGTATTTTACGATAAAATCTGCAAAATGAAATTTCTATCTTTCAAAGAGTTGAGTATTGCGGAATATGAGGAGATAGATACCGTATAATCTTTGCAACTCGTCTTCCCCATGTTTCGTTCACTATTTCTTTGCTTTTCCGAAGAGACGAAAAGAAAACGAGCTAGGAGAAAGGAAATAGCGAGCGAAGAGAAAGGTGGGACGCGTGCAAAAGCGAATTGCAAGGAGTATGCAGTATCTCCCTCCTCACAAGCCATAATAATTTCAAACGTTTCATTAATCTGCTGAAACCATTTCTGGCAGTTATTTTAGACTTAACAAAAATCTATGTTTCAAAAATCATTCACTTGGAAGAAAAAACTTCAAAATCAGTTCACAATCGATTATCAGTTAAAATATTTTTTTTTTATTTAAATAGCATGCCGCAAACGGATGATTGCAGGCGTATCGGATGATCTCTTTGACGATGGCGAAAATGGTCGGGAAGACAAGGCCCATGAGCACGATCACGCCGCAAAGGATCACCAGCAGGCAACTGTAGAAATAATGCATCAATGAAAAGCTACAGTAATAGTAGTCTCCTTTTTCTTTCGAAAGCTACAGTAATCCCAGTCGTTTAATGGAAAACTGATATCCTTATGCATGAGAGAGATACAGTAATATGCTAGTTTTCTTAAGGCTACAGGAATCCAAACTCACACAGTATCGCCCAGCACTCCGTAGTATTGCGGGAGGAAGCGACTCGGCACCGTGAATTGCCAGATCAGGCCGACCACGGCTACCTGAAAATATTGCTAGTTCAAGCGTCACACAAGAACATGAAGTTAGCAAAAAATTTGTATGTGTTCCTTTTTCAAATTTTCTGAAACATCAGGCCAATGCTTAAAATGCAAATTTTCCAAGAATTATCTCAGAGCTAGTTAGCCAATTAATTAAGACAATTATCTAAGTTAATTACCGCGATAATTGCGGGCTCGACGACGAGCCAGTTGAACCAGAAGAACGTGTACGCCGGCCCGCTATAGCCGACCATCACGCGGATGTTTCTGAGGTCCGTAAATTTTTGGGAAATTCGTGTCACCTTCTATTAAAAAAAATTGTAAAATACATAACCTCATCGAAAATGATCGACAAATATGCTAATTTTCAGGAAAACAATCAGACTAATTTCTAAGCCTACACCAAGAATCGCCGGAATCCGTAGAGGTGCGCAATCGTCAAAATTTCGAAGAACGCGACGAAAATCGTGCCGTAGTCCGCATACTCCCTCAATAATTCGATGCTGATCGTCGAGCCTGGAAAAATCAAAGTTAAAGTAGTCTATAAAAAAAATAAATGCTACACTAATTCTTTCGAAAATCCGAAAAATTAAAATTATAGTAGCCCTTCGTTGAACTGTCATTTTCGTTCATATTCAATTATTTTTTTATAAAAATTGAAATAACAGGCTATAGCATATCACTACTAAAGTCGAGATAACTGTCCTCGAATTTCGAGAACAGTCTTCTCAAAGTCCAGAGAGAAGGCGAGATAGTGGTGGTTTTAGTGAAGGTGAAATTTTGAATGCCTTATAATTGATTATAAAATCATCACCCTATCAAAATAATCTAGTTCCACATGTCCCGCAATTTAATGTTCTACATGACTCGCTCTACCTGGCGTGGTCAGAGGCAACGTGGAGAGGCAGCCCATGATGCAAATGAAGACAAGGATGAGAGTGTGACGGACGTGGCAATTGATCTTGTTGAACGCCAACGTGTTGTGCGCCTTCTCCACCACCATCGAACATATCGCCCAGACTTGGACGGTCTGGAATAAATATAATGAGGTAATCAATCAGGGTAAGGGTGCGTTCATACTTTTGACATCGTGTCAGTATCAAAGAATAGTGTGAAAAGAGGAAGAGAAAAGAGTTGACACAAGTGTCAAATTTACGAAAACCGTGTCAAAATTTCTTGACATCGAACGGTTTTGATTTCAAATTTCGTAAGCTTTTGAGACTTGGCGAGTGCATTATAACTTGTCTTCTGTTTGTTTCTCATTTATATCCGCTATTTTTGACATTGACACGATGTCAAAAGTATGAACCCACCCTAATTAAGTGATAATTAGACTAATTAACTCACGATCGACTGAATTCCCGACACGCCAGTGACGAAGAAGTAAAAGAAGCAGTAGAGCCAGCCGAATTTTTGCGTCATCAGGACCTGAAAAATCAAGGATTGTGCAAAATGTGGCACTTTTTTCATTTTTCCGATTGTCGCTCGATTTTATTTTTCAAGAAAAATGAGGAAGTTTTCAAATTTTTGCTAACCTCGGGTACGACGCTCTCCACGAATAGCGGACTGTCCATGAGCTTGATGCGATCTTCTACGTGCACAGCCGGGTTGAGATTGATGAGCACTGAAATTGTAAAATTAATTTCTTAGCTATCTTCTTTTCAATCGATTTTCCAGATATGAAATTTCAAAGAAAGATTAGTAGTAGCATTAATGATCGACTAATGTATTTCTACGAGAAGTTTTCGGAAACCTACAACAAAAATCAATAATAATAAAAATGCACCGAGTATCGTCGAGGAGTACGAGTAGACGGTGAGCGTGTGGACGATGATGAACAGCAGGATGAAAATCGACAGCGCCAGTACGTCCCAATGCAATCTAGAAAATGAATTAATAAAACTCACTTGAATGCCTAAATCTGGTAAATTGGCTAAAGTATCTTACCAATGAAAAAGGCTAAAGGTGCGTTCATACTCCGCTCACATGAACAAAAAGAAATAGCACGCAAGGGTGAGAGAGATAAAGAACATGTCTTCTTTGTGTCTTTCATACTCGCGTACTATTTTTCAGTTCACACGAGGGTGAGCGGAGTATTAACGCGCCCTAAGAAAAATGTCAGGATTTTACGACACACCTATGGCGGAACCGATTCAGCGAAGCGATTTTCTGCATCGTTCCGGAAGCCAGTGTAGCGCACGCCAGAGCCATCACGACGGCGTCTCTCCATGCGGCAAACACGAGGTAGGCGGTGACTTCCTGGAATTTAGTTTTTGTTTTGTTTTTTCTTTTTAATTTGGATTTGTCTTCATCGACAAGACTCTACACTGCGGGAAGTAATGAGACAAGTAAACATAAGATGCAAGCACACCTAGGCACGGCTTAAACCAGAATTTCCGTTCGTACCCACCTTAAGCTAAAGTTTCCACCAAAATCCTCATGCGTACCCCCTTTATGTGTCAATATTCTATAGAAAAATGTTGTATTTCGTATCTCCTCCCCTAAAATTGCTCACTCTGGCTGAAAGTCTGCCTAAATCTGGATGGATGCTAAATTTTAGTTCATTTTATCAGTTCGTTTTTCGAAATGGAAAGTTCAGGAAGTTTCAAATTTTAAAACAGTACCTCCCCATCGAAAAGCAGATCCCTGATCGCATAGATGCCTTCGACGAATTGTGGATTGAGGCAGGCACCGATGAGCAGTGCGATCGTGCCAGCGACCGCCAAAAACAGGGCGACGATGGAAAACCGCGAGATGTGTTTTGCGCCTCTCAGCGCAAGGAGGAAAACGGCCAGCCAGACGACGATTCCAGCGGCCACATGAGTGTAGACGGGGTAGGACCATTGCGTTGACGTCACTGCGTCCTGAAATTTCTAATGTTTGCATAAATCGAGACAAAAATTCGCTACGACTAATGCAGTGAACGTGGATTTGGTAATAATTGTCAGAAAAAAATTGACTAACCTCTCGAAACATGTTACTCAGATAGTAGTAGAAGGGCGCGCGTCTCTCCTGAAATAAAAGAATTTCAAAATCGATAATTAAAAAAGAAACTTATAATAAAATCCTACCGGAATGTGCCTCTGCTGCATCATGTTCTTCCACTGTTCAAGGCAGCTCTCCGTGGTCGCGTTCGTGTACACCTTCAGGGGGTTGACCTTGTCGCAATTCACATGTGTCCTGAAAAATCGATAATTAGGGGGCGCGGGCTTATTTTGATTTTTGCAAAATATTTGCATGCCTTTTCCCTTACATGTTTTTGATGTCGTGACACGATCCGATAAGGGGATGCGGGCAGTTCTCCCAGGGCAGCGATTTTTCCCAAGCTCCTAAAATAACTCAAGGTAATTAGGGTAATTAACTAGTTAATTATGGTAATTACCAGCAAACGATGTGAATGAGAGTCCGAGATGGTTGACGGTCCAGGCGGCGTGAGCGACCATGCGCAGCACCAGCATGAAGTTCATCGACGCCGCGAGTCCACCCAGGATCGGGGTTATGTTGGAAAACGTGTAGAGTGGCGAAGCAGAGGCGTACTGCCCGATAGCCATTTCCATGTACATCAGAGGGACGGTGAGGCAGACGAATGCCAGCAGGAAGAAGAGAGCGAACAGGCCTGAAAAATCGAAACTCACGCTGTAGCTTTTTCTTTGGTCTTTAAAAATCCCGTCAATTTCTGTTGACATGTTCTCAAAAATCCTACTGCAGCTTTTACTTTTCTCTTTCAGAAATCA
Source organism: Diploscapter pachys (assembly GCA_002287525.1). Lineage (NCBI taxonomy): Eukaryota > Metazoa > Nematoda > Chromadorea > Rhabditida > Rhabditidae > Diploscapter > Diploscapter pachys. The sequence goes on along the minus strand of LIAE01008309.1, from coordinate 188,288 downwards.
TATCTTCCTTCTCGTCTTTTCTCTACACGATAAAAGCTACAGTACGATCCTTCCGAAGAAAAGATCTCCTACTGTAATTTCCATCTTTCCTTTAAAAGTGATCATGTTTGCCCACCTCCATGTCTAGCGATGAGCGAGGGAAAGTAAATCATGCGGCATGCGAACGCGCACACTGCCATTGACGTCGTCGCCGACTCGAACATGAACTTCCAGTGCTTCGCATGGTAGTGCTTATCGTCGTTGGCGTGTTGCTCGACTGTAGCTGGCTTTTTACCATCCTCGGCGGATTCGTTGGAACTGCTGAAACAAGAGTATTTTAATCAATAGAGTCATCGCAACTTTGCGATAGATAAAATTTGACCTAATCTTCAACTACACCATGAAAAGATTAGATTTAGCTAGCTGGAGTAAGATTTCTGCACATTTTACTCAGTTTATGATCATCATCTGAATTGGCATACCTGGTGATATTAAATTATCTACCGAAATTGAACGCAAAAGTCTCAGGTCGAACTTCCTAACCTAGAAGACGTCCTCGTGGTGGCACCGATTTCGACAATTTCCGGCTCGCCAAACACGTTCTCGATCACCGACGCGTAGTGCTGCGTTTCCCCTTTTTCGGCCGACGATTTGAGCGGCGTCGGGGCGATCGGCTCGGCGGCGACGATGTTCGGGGGCGGTCTGGAAAGGAATTTAAATGTGTCACCTTCCTAATTTTCCTCATTTCGTATCTCTTCTTGAATCTTCGTACCTGGGTGGTCCGTTGTAGACGAGTTGACGCGGCTGCTGCGGAATCTGGCTGGGGTGAATCGGTGTGCGGGGGGCTGAAGATCGAAATTTTCAAATTATTAGAACTCGGCAACGGCAACAAAGTTGTCATTTTCTACAACAGATAACGGTATTGTCGGGATTTTCTGACACCGACAACAGAATGTCAGAGTCTCGTTGTCTTGGCATCGACCTTGAATGGGCTGTTGCTGTGGTGGTCGAGACACTGGCGGCGGTGGGTGCGCTTTCGGATCCAACACCTCGGTCATCGGCACTGGCTCGTAGCCTCCAGCCATCTACGAGTCGAGCGGAGTTGATAATGAACATTTTTCCTCAAAGAAAATACGGAATTTTCAAAACTTATCAATCAATTTTTAAAATTCAAATTCAAATTTAAAAAATCGGGGTATTTCACGCCAATTTCACCATTTTCAAAAAAAATTAGAATACATTAAAAAAATATATATATAACAATGAAGAAAAATTTCCAGCATTTTTCGACTCTTCCTACCTGATGCTGGCAAAGACTTTGGAGCGGGTAGAATGTGCGTGAAAAGCCAGAAATTTAATGTAAAAACTGAGGAAATTTTCATTCTCGATAGCATTTATTCGACTTGAAATAAACTTTTTGTAACATTATTCTTTTAATTTTTCCCTAAAATTTCTACTCTAACATCTTATCACTATGGCCTTATTTTGAGTAGGCGCTTTACCAACTGAGCTTATCACTAATTAATCGATAACAGATAGGCAGAATAAATAAATAGCCATTTATTATTCATCAAAGTGATGTCAACAAAATTATAAGTCGGGTCAAAAATAGAACCCACAAAAATAAGATCTTCATCAAAATTTTTAAAAAATCTTCAAGATAAAATGAAACCTCAAGATACCCATTTTGTAATGATAAATTGTTGGAATTTTAAAATTTTCATTTTAGAGGTAAGTAGATTCAAAAATCTTCTTTTACAGGATCATGGCGATGACACTGGTGATCATGAACACGGTCAAAATCGATAGGGGGTTGGCGGCTCTGTAGTAAACTCTTCGTAAAATTCCTTTAAAGACCAAGGAAATCTATCATTTTTACCTCGGCTGCACTCCGTGACCTGGCTGGTATTGGTTATTCGGTACGACTCCACCTCCAGGCTGATATCCATATTTACCACCCTGTAATAAAACTTATAACTGACACCAAGGTCGAAGTTAGGCTTGAGTTACTTTAATCTCAAGTTTTGAATTTTTTACTACTATTTCGACACAAATTTATCCTTTATTAAGGCGATTTTAAAAACTTTTTTGTATGAATTTGTACCTGGTTATATCCCGATCCCGACCCGTAACCCCCCTGGTTCTGATTCGGGTTGTAGGCCGAGTAGGGCTGTCCTAAAAATTAGAGTTTCTCGAAATTTTCGGATTTTTAAATATTCTTGAAATCTTACTACCGTTGTTGTATCCTCCAGGTTGAGCACCCTGACCTGGGTTATACTCTAAATTTTTACATTAATAAAAATCAATCAATTTTTAAAATCTCACGTCCACCAAAAGGCTGAACCCCACCGCCGATACCCATGTTCATAGGGCCTGAAATTTAGGGGTTTTTTCCAGGAACCTTACATTTTAAAAAGACATTAAAAAAGCGACAAATATGGACCTGGATACATGGGCTGAACACCCATATCGTAACGTTCACCGTTGGGACCTAAAATTGGACAGGACTTGACAAATTTACAGGGTTTAAAAATTCAACTTCCATACAAAGCACACTAGTTTAAATTTCAATTGACAGAACATTGAAATTTTTTGAAACATAACTTAGACACTTTTAAAAAACATTGCCATGTCTTCACATTTGATTCGCATAAAGCAAAAGCATCACCAGCATTCATACATTAAATCTATCATAGTTTTTTTTCGGAAACATAGAAAAATGCAAGCAAATCAATAATTAAAAATAGGTTAATTAGTTTAAACTTAAAATCCACAATTCCAAAAATAACTCACTATTGCAATTGTTCATGCTGCTGCACATGGTGCAGTCGACCATTGACTGAGTTGCCATCGGGAGGTATTGGCAATTTAGGGCACAGCCCAGGCCCATCACTGAATTTTTAATTTTTTCTAAATAAAAAAAAAAATTTAATGAAAACTTTCAATTCTTTACATATGTTTCAAAATTCATCAAAATGAAGTCGAAATATTCGAAAGTGATGAACGGCGCATGGGAAATCATTTGTAACCTTATCGAATTACCTAATTTTGGCAACTGCTTTTGATGAGACCTATCTTTTCCCACACTTTCTTCCTACTTTCTTTCCCTCTCCTATCTCTATCTACCTATAGGTCTCGTCATCTCGTCATATAGTAATTGCCCCTAATTTTCAGAAAAATCCCTACCTTGTCCCGCGCCTCTCTGCTTCAAAGTATAGCACTGCGTTGAGGCCGGACACATTTCCACCCTCGGATTCTGGCACGTCGTCATACTGTCACAGGAATAGCACGTCAGAGCCAGCCCTGCAAAAAACGAGGTAAATTTCAAAAATTTGTAAGTTTTAGAAAATTCAATCTAAAATAATAGTTGCTGGTTGAATAGTGCTCACAAATACACACAAATCTAAGAAAAAAGATAAAGAAGTTATGGTCCTTAATCGTCAATAATCTTCTATTGAAATTGGTCAAAAATCGAAATTGCATAGTTTTTTTTTCAAAATAGAAGGACCTGATCTTCAATAAAACCGTCAAAATTATTCGATTTATCAAATGTGGGTCTAAAATAGAAGATTCCGAATATTCTAAAAATTAGCATAATGTTTACTCACCGGAATCGATCAATACTAGAAGTCCCAGAGCGCTACAAATTATCGAGCTTTTGTGCATCATTCTAAACGAGAAAATGTATGAATTAATTCTGTGCTGGCTCTTTATGAAGATAGGAAAATAAGAAACGCGAACGATGAGTAGGAACGAAGGAAAAATGTTGTCCATTTAGGGATGAGAGAAAAAGAAATAGAATAAAGTGAAATAGTACGAAGAAAGAAGTAAAAAATCGAAGAAATATCATGAAGCAAAGAAAAAAATCGTACTCCTTTCTTATCACTCTTTCCACCCACAAACTATTCACTAAGTTTCATGCTCTTCCATCTCTAACTCATACTATTTCTGCCCCTCTATTTACAACTTTTCTCTGCGTCTCTAGGCTCTCTCAAATTTTCATACTATTTCCCGTCTATCTTTCTAAGGAACAATGTGCAATGTATTGGTGAGGACAAATAGATCGTTTCTTTTCGTCACTCATTTCCAAACGCTATTTCTTTATCTCTATCTTTTCTCTTTGCGATTTCCAAACTATTTCGTTCGGTCTCCAAAGATGGCTCAGCGGCACCTATTTGGACATGCGGGGGAAAACATCCCAGATCGCCAGTGCCGTATTTCAAACGGTTTTGGATTTTTCGAATGCTTGAAAAGACTCCATATCTTTCGCGTAACATAGAAAAAACTTTTAAATTTGTAAAAGGAAAAAATACTATAGTTTAAAAAAGAAATTAGAACCACTGATTTTAAGAAATTAAGAAAAATGGTTTCATACAAGTTTATTCCTGGCTTATTCGCAGAACGCTGTTTGTTATCGAGTGCGCAGGAGCAGATAGGAAAAGATTTTCTTCGATGATGTCGTTTATCGTATGGAGGCAAATTGGCTGACACTAAAAAACAAAGATTACTGTAATTTTGGCTCCGCTCCTTTTTTTTCGAAAAGTTGCAAAATTACCACGCTTTTAATATAATTTAGAAAAGCTTTCATTCGAAAAAAAAATCTCAAGCCACAACATTTTGAAATAATTTAGAAAAGATTACTGTAATTATTAAGCCCCGCCCATTGTTAAAAAATTGCCTTATGCCTTTTCTAGAGTATTTCCGGAAACCGAGACACTGTCGTCGTAACACGCCTCATATGGACTCTTGGACGAGAGGCGCTGAAATAGCATGTTAAATTTAGAGATTCAGAGAAGTTTGTTTTAATTATTCCAGCCGTTTTTCATTTCCTATTCTTTACCACTATAAGAGCTATGGAGAAAATTAACATTTTTATTATGCAAAGTTTACCCAAGGTGATGAATCATATATGGTCCAGAAAGAAGCGAAAGTAATGACCAATACTATCTCTTACAATGATAAAGAATAGGAGGAGAAACCGTTTGGTATATTTTTCAAAACGCGCATCCTGAACACCTTTGTATTCGCCTTTTAAAGCGAAAGGAAGAAAAAGTTATGAATCAGTCATTTTCAAATGATGCGTGAACCGATTTACAGAAAAATACCCATTTTGTCGATTTTTTAGATAAGAAATTGACGTGAGTAATGCGGATTTTCGAAATGGGCTAATGGGTTTCTGGAAAACTTTCAGAAAGTTTAAAAAATTGCAAAAATCACATCACCAAAATTTTAAGCTCAACCTTAAGAAAAATTTCAAACAACTTTTCAGAAACTTCAAAAAATCCTCAAGAAAATTTAAATCAACTTCAAATTTAATTCAAATTGAAATTGAGCTCCAATGCTAATTTTCTTTATCATTGGCAACTCACATTCCTTAGCTGACTCACAGTGCTCCTGCTCGTTGCCTTGTCCGGCTGCCTTCCAGTACCTGTCCAGTCCTCCCTGCTTCCTGCCCCCTGCCGCAAGACTGCTGGGGGTGTTTGGTGTTTTGACCTTCGACGCCTTTTTCGAGTCTTCCTCAATCCGCGACATCAACGCCTTCGTGACAGTCTTATTGTGCTCACCGTCGCCGTGACGAGGCTTCTTCACCTTTGACGTAGACGTCTTTCGGTCTACTGACGACGCCTCTTGCTGAAATTAACAGGTGTCATGTGAAAATTGAAGGTGTTATTTGAAATAATGAGGGCATCATTTTTAAAAATTGAAATTTTGCGTAAAAATTAAGAAATGTCAAAATTGAAATAAAGTTGCGTAGAAAATAGCAAACAATTTGCAAAAATTGATATTTTTAGCGTGGAAAAGTCAGTACCGAGTGGGTAGGACTTGAATTTTCCCTATGCAATTCGCGGACTCACAAAGTATCCTTTGACGAATTTGTCGTATCCTTTGTCGATAAAGCGACAATTTTTCGCAAATCGTTCTGTAGTTTTGTTGCGCGGATAGGTGGTCCTCATAATCGCCCTACGCTCATTCACACTCTTGTCATATTCGTTGATCACCTGCAAAAACGCGCATCAAATTTGCAGAAATATCGATTTAGTCTCGCTCATTATCGATTACCTTCTCATGTGAAATGTCGAAGCTGTCGGCGAGCAGCCCGACGACGGCGATGTGCCATCCAAACGAGGCGCACGTTTCCACCTGTCGTTTCGTACCATGGCTGAGATCGTCCAGATGGGAGAAAGCCTAGAAAAAATCAATAGAATCACGAGAAAATAACGATTTTTTGCAAAAATAAAAAAAAAATCATTTTAAAAGGCGTCATACCGCGTATCCGGTGCGAAAGGCCTTGACGACGAGTACAATGACGAGTAGGAAGACGCAGAGCTGCGCGAACGGTACGAGAAACACGAACGTGTGGATCCAACAGAAATCCGCCATTTTGGGACGATTTAGCTATTTTTTGTTTTCCGTTAAGACGTCTCGAGACCGCTTCACGTCAATGTCTATGAGGAAACGAGGAAAAAAATGTTAGAAATAAGGGGAACCTTGAATATTCTAATTTTTGAGTTTAATTGACTTGCAAACTTTCAAAAGTTTCTTGGAGAGAAAGGGTTTACTACATTAACATAAGATAGAGTCCTCTTTCAATTTTATGAAATGTTGAAAAGTTTCCTGAAAGATGAGATATTTGCCTGTAGTAAGGTGGTGCACTTTTCTATTTTTTTTCGAGTCTATAAAAAGTTGAACTTCAAAACTTCGGCTTCAATATTTTTTGAAGTCAAGGCTGATCTTCACTGAATTAAAGTTTATCTTCACCAATTTCAAAGTTTATCTTGCCCCTTCCAAGCGTGATTTCATGATTCCCTTTCCTTATTTGCCTTGATTACTCTCTTCTTTCGAGGATTCTCTATTTCTGCTCCTGGGGATCATCAAATTTAGCCTGCATTTTCATTGACCTTGAACACGAATTTTTATATATCTCTGTCCTCTGAAATTTCGTTCCTCTCTTATTTTCCCTATGATGCAACTGTCAAAATTCCGTGAAGTGTCATAAGAAGGGAGAAATAGTGTTTGAAACTTAGACAGGGAAAAGATGGAGAAAAAGATAGAAAGAAACAGAAATGGTGTAGGAAAAGATTAAAAAATCCCTTCCAAGGTTTGATGCGGGGGTGTTTTGCCCTGGATTTCTCTCTATCGGACCAGACCTTGTTCTCACTCTTTCTTTATCTTTTCCCTTACCATTTCTCCTTTTTCTGACTCTCTCCTCCCCTCTTATTTTCCCATACTATTTATCGGTCCGTTTTTCCGGTCTCCAAGTGGAAATTCGGCGGGCGCGCACGGCTCTCATGCCCTGGAGCTCTGTTTTTCTGTGCTTTCTCTTAATCTACAGTACTCTCTCGCTTTTCTCTCTCTTTCTTTCTCTCCCTCCCATTTTCGTTCTCTCTATGTATGCCTAACAAAATCATTCTCCACCTAGAATCTCGGCTACGATACGGCGGCGTAAAAATTTCGGTTTTCTAAATTTTCTCAAAAAATTTCCTAAAATTCAGCACCCCACCCCCAAATGTACATAGGAACCTCCCGACTATGGCTGGTATTTTCTAATTTCGTCGTTTTTACTTTTTCCCAACCTTCGGACATTTTTCGCCATATTTCACAATATCTGCCTGGGTCGTATTCTAACTCCGATAGTCATGAACTTCATAATAAATGGCTATATTCAGGTCAGTTTGTTTTTTTCGAATATGGGCGGAGCTAAGAATTCGATATTTTCAAATTTTTGAGTTTAGGTAAATTCCAAGGCGATATAGATGGTGTGGACTCTAGGTTACTTCAGCAACCGGTTAGTTTAAGAAAGGCAACTTGGAAACCATGGGCCTTCAAGCTATGTGAAATAGTGTGGAGAAAGAGACCCGATCTCCAATACCCTCTCCTAATCATACACTATTTCCCAATGGCTTGAGAGCTTATGATTTCCAAATAGCCTTTAAGAAGTTGAATTTCGGCAAATCTATCATTTCTTCAAATCAAATTTCCGATTTTGACAAAAAATTGTGGTTTTCCTGATCTGCGAAACCAGAACGCCCCCGTCTAAGCCACTGAGCTATTGAGCCATTGTTCGATCTCGTCTTTTTTCCTTTTTTGTATCTCTTCTCATCTCTTTCCTTGTTCTTTTCGATGGTCTGCTCTTCCTTTCCTTTCTCTCTCATCTTTTTCATCTTTTCACCTGTCAAAAATCTATCTTTAGGTCCGAAAAGTCTCTATCTTCAGAAATCTATCACAAATCAATACGGAAAGTCCAAATCTTAAGAAGATTTCATGGAAATCATATAAAAATGATTCTTTTTTTTTAGAAATTTTCCAACAAATGAAAAAATTGATCTTCAATAAATATATCAAAAAATTACAGTGTAAAATCACAATCTGATGAAAATGGATGAAAAATAAGGATTTTTGAAAGAAAAAATTTCAGGGTGGTTACATCTATTTTAACGCGCTGAAGAACAAGCAACTGACGTGGCCCGATGGAAAAATTCCTTTCGAAATGGACCCAGCTTTCTGTGAGTAAGTTTTTGAAATCTAAAAATCAGAAAAATGAAAAACAAAAACCTGAAAAAAACAAATGAATTTAAAAAATATTCCAATTTTTAGCATCGAACGAAGTGAAGATCATTGAGAAGGCCTTTAGTTCGTATCGAACGAAGACCTGTATTCGATTCGTGCCGAGAATAGACGAACAGGACTATCTGAATATCGTTAAAGGATATGGGTAAATTCGTTCATTTTCAAAATTGTATCATGAAGATCAGCTTTTATATTGTTTTTGAAGAAATTTGGAAACTTTTTGACGCCTAATTTACATATTGCCGAAAATTTCACGAAATTCAGCTTTCTTCCTAGAATATTCTCACTTATTTTAGACCAGAGTTATATGTTGACTCCCTTATTTGCAATTTTCCTCATGAAGATCAACCTTTCAGATGCTATTCTCAAGTCGGTCGTACAGGCGGAAAACAGGAAATCAGTTTGGGTCGAGGATGTTTGTTCCACGAAATTATAGTCCACGAACTAATGCACTCTGTGGGATTTTGGCACGAGCATTCTAGGGCTGATAGGTAAAATTTGAAGTTTAGATTTTGCAAAATATGCACACAAAGAATGAATTTGCTTGTTTCTAAGGTTTTATCTGAGTTTTTTGAAACATATCCTTAAATTTACCAATTTCAGGGACGACCATATAAAGATCGTGTGGGAGAATATTTTGCCTGGAATGAAGTCCCAGTTCGATAAGATTTCTGCAGCTCTCCAGGTAAAAACAAACGATCAGTTTAAACAATTAGGGAAAATGAGATTCAGGACCTCCAAGGCGAATCCTACGATTATCGGTCGATAATGCATTACGACTCGACGGCTTTCTCGAGAAATGGCAAAAATACGATCGAGACGGTGGAAGATGGGTTTACCGAGGTCATTGGCAGCGCTACGGATCTTTCGCAAATGGATGTGGTGAAAGTACGTCTAAAATTTCTTAAAAATCTCGAGGATAACCAATTTCTACAGAAAATCGAAGGAAAAAGTTGATCTTTATTATTTTCCTCTGATTTTTGCAAAGAATATACTAACAAAATTTTCAGATCAATAAGTTGTACCAGTGTCGGCAGCGTAAGAAGGAGAAAATGATCGTCGGAGGGACCTCTTTGCCGACTGCGTCAGTGACGACCCGCATCGTTACCCCTTCACCAACTACTAATTCGGGAGGAGAAAGTAGGTTCATTGCAAAATTTCTGGATATTGAATCATCACGCATCATTCCACTCGTAAAACACGATATCTTGACTTCTTTTTGATCTCCGTAATTCAATAATGAAGCATAGGCTCAGAAACAGGCTGGGATATCGTAATTTTCATGTTTTGCGTGACAATTGAAGAGCATGGGCGAGCATTATTATGATTGGAGCCAAATTTTTTCTCTGCGGAATTTTCTGTTCGCGGGATTTGTTTGTTTTTAGAGATCATGAGGAAATAGAGAGCGGAAAAGAAGGAGAATATCGTCTCTGAAAACGACCCTTTGGCATGATTTCCTTCGAGGAGGGCGATATTGACTCTTTCTTGAAAAGGCGCGTGTTTTTTCTTTCTCTCTTCCTTTTTCCCTTACTCTTTCTCTAGTTTCTCATTTGTCTCTCTCCTTCCCACACTCTCTCACTCCACTTCCGGTCAGTCTCGATTACCGTTCGAGTGTTCCGTCGCGCCGCGAGCCATTCACACTTGTGATCGCTCTCCTTTCATCTGACCGGAAACGCGCGCCTCTCATCTCGTGTTAAAGGATAGGCCCGCAAAAACGGCTGGTATATCGAATTTCTGCCGTACGACGTTCTAGTCCTTACGTTGAAAGACAGAAGAGCAACAGCGTCTTCTGCCATGTCTGGAAAGTGATCGCAAAAAATTTCTGCGTCAGAACAGAAACTGGACCAACTTTGGAACGTTTGAATATTCACTGAAAGATAATTTACTTTCGCATGTTTAAAAATTTGATACTCAAACAATGATTTTTTTTTAAAAAGTTTGCATTCGGCTGAAAAAAGTTTTTTCAGAATGTATCGACCATTTCGTGGATTGTCCTCATTTCGCGCAGTACTGTAAACGAGCATCGTTCTTTTTCGTAATGAAGTCCTATTGCCCGCTTACTTGTTCCCACTGTACGCCGTAATTTATTCAATTAAATTTAATTAGCTGCCTGAAAATCAAATTGTATTATGACACGAAACATAGACGAAATAAGAAAAGAGAATAGATACATAAGATAATCACATAATATGATATATTTTCTCATATTATTTTTCTATGGATAGTGTCATGACGCCATATGGTTTTCAAGTTGTCAATGAGTTTAACTATTTATTGTTTTATTTAGATAATTATTTATTTTAATTTAAGTAACTCGATTTTACAGTTACGAATTATTTTCATTTTTAGGATTTTCATTTCAGATAGGTTTAACTTTAGTCACAATATCTAAGTCCATGACATAAGATTTAGAAACTTGTAGGATTTTAAGTTTAAGATAATCAGAACTTGTGTTTCAAAGTTTAGCATATTCATTTTTAAATTTCTATTTTCCCGAAAAATTCAATTTCACCGATTCTTACCACGATCTGAAGCCGGTTGTTCATCATACACACGATTTTTTGTCTTTCACAATTTTCTATATTTATTTTTTACACCAAAACGGGCATTTTCAATGTTTCATATTGAAATTTGTAATTTTTATTGTCTACTTCCTAGATCTGACTAGATTTTTAATTTCTACAGAAAAATAAAGATTTTAAGCAGCAAATCAATGTTACATGTGAAAAAATCAAATTTAGGCCAGAAAATCAAATTGTATGCCTAAAATTCAATTAATCATCCGGGATTACGGTAATTTGTCTGTCGTCAATTCGGGTGTGATAGATGACGCGTGGTGCGTGCATGTACGCAAATCGGAATTCGTAGGTGAAACTTAGAACGAATACTTCAAATAGCAAAACCATAACCCACTCAGAAATAGATGATACAAGGTGGTTTAATTGACCCTAAATTAGAGATAACTAGCTGATTAGGTAATAACTCGATTTTAATTACTGAAGACTTATCCTCCATAAGTTCAGGCCAATTTTGGTCGTAGAATTTCATAGGGTAGAGATTTTCGTGGCCTAACGCTGGTGAGTTCTGATTCAGAATATGGAACTTTTCGGTGAGTAGATCTAGAACTCAATCCTTTTTTTCTGGCAAATTTTTAAAACCCACGTAAAATCATAGCGATAGTCGCTAAAATAATGATCGTCATTCGACAATGTTGAACTTTCATGGAGCAAAGATGAGGTTTCAGAAGATATCTAAAAGGTTCAGGAAACTTGTTTTTTTTCTTTTAAATTGCCTTACCCTACCAAAACCTGGCCCCATGCGTAGATTAAACTCAACCAAAATGCAAAACTCGCTGCGAATTCGTGGATTGTCGGCTGTTCTTTGACCTAAAACTCAATTCTAGGAAACAAATTTGCATAATTTTAGAAGTTATACCGAAAAATTCGCTAGAATCGTCACTGCAATAGCGGAGGTGTAAGATATGCCCAATAAAATTTGAGATACGGTCCTCCAATTTCCTTTTGAGGACCAATTTAGGCGATGAGCGTAGTATTCAACGATCATTCGATGACGCATGTAGCAGGAGAGAGCGACTGAAACTATTAGTAGAAAAACTTGGATTTGCTAACTTAAATAATGCGACGAAATTCAGATCAAAGTAAATTACACCCAGATTAAACTATTCCGAAGTCAAACTTAATTTGGTTACTTACATAAAAACGCCGAAACATTGAGAAACTGCGTGAATATGCAAGACTCCGGGGGTAGTCTGCCTCCATCGCTGAAAAATCTGATATTTGAAAACTTACAGAACAACTAGCCTAATATATGGAAGAATCGCCGGAAAATGTCCCTTGATCACGCCGATTATGTACCTGAATTTGACGCAAACATATTTGAGTCGAGAAGAAAATTTCGAACCCCGAAAAAATCGCGATCACCGCTGTAACGACTGAGCCAAGTGGCGCAATCCAGAGACTTCGAAGGACCATTTATTCGATCTCACATTGTTTTCAAAAATTTCTAAATTCTAAAAAAAATCAAAATATCAACATATCAAACCCTCTAGTGTTTCTTGCTATCTTATCATTCACAGCCGAAAGAAAAATCAATAACGCACAAAATTGCTTCTTTCTTATTATGCATGCCTGAAAGCAAGAGAAAATCACAAGTCCTGAAAAAGATACAAAATTACCATGCAAATGAGAAAAACGAGGCTAAATAACGAGAGTCCCCAAGCTTCGCTTCCTTGCAGAAGTGCGTTTGTGGTAAAAATGTAGTAGTTTGAAAGCAAAAATTTGGGAAGGAAGTATCCCTTCAAACCTAGTCTAGATCGACGATAACCTTGATAAAATGGCTCTGTGCCAAAGATCAGACCGTAATTTTTGCGTCCATCCGTGTCCACGCAGAATCTCGCACACACACTTACCTACTTTCGATCAACAAATAATAAAGGGCGTTCCGAAAGAAAAATGTACTTTTCGAGAAGAAAATTTTAGGCTAAAAAAAATCAATTACAGTATCCAAGAAGCGTTTATTATGCAGCAATAAAATATCAGGTGTAATGCAAGAAAAATTGAACCCGTTTTGCGAAAATGTACTCGAAATCTGTTTGGGAAGAGATCGTTATGAAATTGATATCATTTTAAGACCAAATTTGCTTAGCAAAGTAAATTATCGAGTTACGATAGAAATTACTGTAGCACCCTAATACAGACTTTCGTCATAACTCGACAATGTTTACAAAATAAATCTTTTAGAAAATCAATAACGAAAAATACTTAAGAACTTCCTAAGTTTTCAGGCAAGATAATGCTATTTTATTTAAAGAAGAGAACTATGAACTTGATGAATTTCCCAAGAATCCAAAAATCTCTTAGACACCTCCAGCACATTGAGATTTTTTCGTGATCGAAAAGTAGAGATACGGGTTGATCACCGAGTTGAATACCATGAATTCATGCAGAAAATAGAACTGAAAATAATAATTGTTAAAAATTCCTTACATCATTAGACAATTTATGAAAAAAAAAATTTATAAAGATAGATTTTTAAAGGCTTACATTATTAAACAGTCCCGGGTTAAAAATATGGATTAGTGATAGTAAATTGTACGGTAGCCAACATACGATATAAGCAGCGACTAGAAGAAATGACACTCTTAGGGCGCGAGTTCTGAAAATTTTTGGTAAGTTTAAAAAATGTAGATGGGAAATTCGTCAACATCCTTACGATGAGATGTGCCTAGGATAACAAAGAAAAGTGTTTCAAAAAATTTGATATGTTAAATTAGAAAAAAAAACTATTTAATGGTAGAATTAAATTCGTAGAAATTATATGAGACTGATTTAAAAATTCAATTATCGCATCTAAAAAATAATAGCCAAAAAATTACCTCGATACATTAGCGTGATACGATGCACTATTATGGCAGGAATTTCTCATGACAGCTGAAGCCTCTGAAGGTGAAATCGAGGGTCGTGAATTCAAAGGACACGAAGATTCATCCAGCACGACAATTCTTGGAGTGCCTAAATATCGTCCTACCCAAAATTAGTATTTTTCGATTTTTATTTATTTGTTCTATTCATGGATTTTTTGTTCGATCTTTTAAACATTTTTCACTTACTAGATGTGGATTTCTCATCTTTGATCAGCGTCTTCGAGAACGATTTTAGAGGATTCCATTCCGAGGCTCTAGAGAGTACAGTGTCAATCGTATCACATCCTATAATTAGGGTGATTATCTCATGTAATCAATCTAATTAAGGTCAATTACCCGTTGAGAAAGAAACCGACGCGGACCCGCTAATTAGTGGACGCGAATTCAGAAATACCCATGTTAAAACGATCACATAACTTATCTGGAAAGTTAATTAGTTAGATAATTGAGTAATTAAGTATTTAGTTATTTAATTACCAAAACAATGACAGCGGGAATCCAAAAGACTAGGCCTATATGTAGGACGGAGTACCAAAACTCATCTTCGAATAGGAAGCTTGGTGGTAGAGATTTCTCGAATCGCGCTATTTCCCAGACCTAAAATATTTTTTGAATTTTTACTTTTAGAATATTTCATTTTAGGTATTATTTTCAGATTCATTTTATTTCCAAGTTCGAAATAAGTGTCTGATTCATTTTGCACATAAAATTTGAAGTACAATTTGTTCAGCCACAAATATTCTATCAGGCATGCAAAATTGCAGATGAATGTCAGATGTATCAATTATTAATACCCCGCCATAAAGTTCTACTGTAAATGAGTAATACATTTTAGGTAAGTAAAAAGTTGAAAAAGCATGCCCTTACCGAAAGACACTGACTCCAATTAATTTCGGGAATAGCGAGATAACTTTTCCAGACCATTAACTGTGGTAGGGAAATAATAAATGCTGTCATCCATGCTAAAATATATCATAAATTTGAAACATAATATTGTTATATACTCTAATTTTTTATATGATATCATTAAAACAAATTTCTTGCTTAGATATTCCGAAATTCTTATTCTTTAACCACGTCCTCTTTAAATTTTAACTGCTTCTTTCGAAAATATCACTATCGGACTTCTTAGAACTATAAAATTCAGTGGTATATTTTTCTTGCACACAAATTTCTATTTCGTGCATATTCAATAGGTGATGAATAGGCTGCGCCAATGAAAAATGAATAATAAAAATCATAAAAATGCTCGTTATTTTGAACGCTTTAAGGTTCAAGAAGCGCCCATTATATGCATTTTGGATAAGTTAAATCTTTGAGCGCTTAAATTTAACAGATAGAAAATTAACGCAGGATCTAAATCATCCAAAAACTAAACATAAACATACTAACTATTTTAGGCCATTAGATCAAATATGTCTAGATAAGATTTTTATATAGATTTTAAAGTGTTTATTTTAGACTGTTAAACCAGAAGAAAGACCTTAGATGAGATATACTTTATTTATTTATAGTAAAAGTATTCACCTATTAATAGCATAGTCTTAGTCCGTTTCTGAGCTTTGGCAGGGGAATGATGAGAACTCGAAAGAACGGATAACAACCGATCCAAAGCAATGCAAACTATGATATTCGAGGAGCTCTGAAATAAATTGTATAATTTATATTTTAAATAAGTGTCACAATTCCAAACTACAGTAAATATAATTATCCATATCTACTCTCGTGATATTTTAGAACGTACAACATTTTCCTTGAAACTTTAATACTGCGATTTTTAAAATATTTTTATTTGAATGAACGTCTAATATTAAAATTTCAACCCCTTATTTATTGAAGCGTATCATTAAAATTCTCTCGAAAAAACTATCTAGACACCCTTATTTCGTCAGAATTTTTGCAAGTTTTGCACAAAATGTCATTCATAATTCATCGTCGATGCGTGAGTGTTGTTTTCTCGCGCGATTTTGCAAAAAATATCCCGACTGATTTTTTGACCCTATTCGTTATACAAGCAAACATACCTAAATGTGCAAATATAATTTATAATTCCATCCGATTTTTCCGCCTTATCATTTATCACGCTATGATATATCCTTTCTAGCTCTATCACTTCTAGAATATTCTAGACCTCGAATTTTTAATTTAACACTCACTTTATGCAAAAATTAAGTTGCCAAAGTTTATATCAAAAGATAGCCTAAAATCTGAAGTTTGTAATTTGATTGGAACCTTAGAAAATTCTCTCCAAAATATCGGAAAAATTGTAAACAATGAAAAATTCAAGCGTACACGGTCGTTTGCATAGATAATATTATTCGCGATATTCCTACTTCCTTATTACACTCTCCTTCTTGAAATAACTCCCATATATTTCTTCTACTAATTAGATGTCCTCTCAGACCTAATCTAGACCCCCTAAGATATTTCTTAATAAATAAACGATGAGTTTTCCAGATTAAGTATGTAGATGCATGTGAGAGTAGACTGACCAAATCTATTGAGGTTGGTAAAGATTTTTAATTAAGTTGGAGAATTTTCAAGAATTTTACGATAAATCATCCGAAAGATTAAAAAAATCTTCAAAAATAATAACTCTACCTGAAAAGCAAAGTTGTGCATCAGCTTTACCAATTTACACAGTAAATTGCCTCCGCGCCAATCATAGGTAAGTAGCCAGCATGCTCTGAATTTTTTTAGATAAAAAATCAAATTTTTCGAACTTGCCTTGATGGTACATAGATAAAAATCACTAGTAGATCGGTATAATTGAGATTTCTTTTGAGCAATTCCAATCTAGTCGATAATTGCCTTTCGGTAAGCTGAAATTCGGTTTTTCAAAATTGTCAAAAACTTCCATTTTTAGTCCTTATCAGATTTTTATCCCGGATCTAAAATCTCCAAAATTCGATTTCATCTCTCTTTTAGCAAAAGAAAATAAGATAAAGAGTGGATGTATTTTGACAAGGTTCCATTTTTCCTTTCAGATGTCAACTTGAATCAGTTTTCGAATATCCAAGCCGTTTTTGACCCCTATGCTTAACCATAAAGAAGATTTTTATATTGCGTAGTATAAGGGCTGTTTGATATATGAAAAGGATCAGAAACGCGTCTTTTCATGTGATTTCCTTAGAAAAAAAATTTTTTGCCGCCTAACTTTTTCCCGTCTAGATAATCAAATAAGACACAAGGATGTGTGCGTGCTTAGGGTGTGTTTCAAAAGAAGAGCCCCTTTCAGATCTTAGATTCCAAATTTAGTCGCCCTTCTTCATAGTTTGCAATTTATTATGTTCAAAGTCTACAAATTAAGAATAAATGTTACTCAAATTTATGTTATCTCCATTTTATAAAAAATAAATCAAATTTAAAACATACCTGTTGATAAGCCAGGAGATTTAAAGGAGCCCCAATGATAAACATCATCAATAGCGTGATCATTTCTACGTAGTCAGATATAATTGGTTCTGAAAACATTCAAATAAATGGATTTTAAAAATTTCCTCTTAATTTACCTGGAGGCTGGAAAGGTAGCTCTTTAATTTCGGTAACCTCCCCGAAAATCGACCCATTTTTCAGCCAGTTATTATCCTCGAAAGACGCCATTTTACAGGTCAAATTTAATTTAATCGGTCAAAATTCTGGGTCCATATCTGAAGAAAAAATTAAAAAGTAAAAAATAAATTGAATAAAAGTGAACGTAAGTGTAAAGTTTTAGACGAAACTAGAAGTTGAAGGATAAAAAGTAATTATCAAATGAAATCGAAAATGTTAAATGTTCGAAAAAATGTCAAGCGGTTTGTATTTGACATCTCAATAAAATGTCGCTCGCAGTAAAATGTTGAAAACATTGAAACTCTCCATTTCTAGCCAAAATATATATTAAAACATAGAGATCAATAGCAGAGAATATAAGGGGGTCATGCCCTAGGGGAGCATTTTTCAGCTCTTTCGCTAAGCCTGATTCTGACAAACTTTAAAGACCAACAAAAACCCCAGATATCCTTCCTTTATTCTGTTCTTCGACTTAAAGAGATTAGTGTTCAGAGTTTATAGTTAATAAAACCAAAATATTTTCTATTTACACTGTATAAAATATGATGAAATATAAAGTATGCTAATTTTAAAATACATATAAAACGTAAAGACTTCCTATTTTAGACCAAATATACACATGGATATCGAAAATTCTAGTTACGTCTAAAATATCCCCCTCAAAAAATGGGCGTGGCTAAGATGGGGCATAATTTAACTACAAATGAAGCCAATAACTTGAGAATGGAGACAACTAGAATCTATTAACCGAAAATTATTTTTAAAAGCATAAATTTCGAGAGGCGAGATTTGGCAATTAAGAAATTACTTTTCCGCGAAAATTGAGGGAATATATTTTGATATATCCGGGGTATATGTGGTATTTATGAGAACTGACACTAGCAGGCCTATTCTTTATCTTTTCCATCCTCTTATTTTTCAAATGAGCTAGAGAGATAGTATAAAAGGGATGTCACATATCCGAGAAATGCATATAAAATAAAATGAATGAAAAGAAGGCAATAGAAAGAAATTATAGACGATGAACAGTTTTTACTGAAAAAAGATCAAAATCTGACAGAAAAAAGCATAATAAATTTAACGAAAAAAATTAATGAAGAAAAAATTTACCCTTCTCACAATTACTCTCTAAAAATCCCTTTTAGAGGAGCTTTCTAGGCGCTAAGTATGCAACAGCGCACAAATTGCTTGAGGAGGGGTTTCTTGAAGAAAAGATGCATCGAGTCTGATATGTTTTAAGCCACACCCACTGAAATCGAACATCTCGAAAAAACCAGATAACAAAGTTTGTTTCGGATTTTCAGAAGAAACAACAATGAAGATGACAAAATCGGTTGTTTCATATCATTAGAGAAAAAATTGCCTAAATATTGTCCGTATATTGATAAACCTTGGAAAAAACTACAATTCTCTCATTTTCGAATATATAAAAAGAACAAATATTTTCAAATGAAACTAAATATAAAATAACGATATCTAGGTCATTCAAAGGTCTTGGTTCCACCCTCTGTAATTTAATTGCGTTATTTACTCTCTAATATGCCTAAAATAACTATCAAGAATTGACGTGAGTCTTAATTACGATGCCTAAATCTAGGGTTTTCAAATCAAAATCTCCGATTAAAGGGAGGGATTTCATATATTCTGAAGAATTTCAAATATTTTGCCTTTATCTAAGAAAATAGGTATGTTCGGAACGAAGAATGACGTTAACATAAAAGATAAAGCGTTCAGGAAAGGATTAATAAAAGATTTTAGGGGTATGCAATTACAGTTAGAAATTGATTAAATGTGAATCATATTAGTCTTAAAGACCTTACAAACAATCTCATGCCATTATGTTGAAGATTAAGAAAACCGGCAGTAAAAAATAGGTATCCCAAAATTAATTTAATCCCAGATAGTAAAACTAGTTAATAATTAATAGTACAAATGAAAATTAAATTATGTTTTGATTTCAGAAACCTACAAATTTAATGAATCATCAAAATTCATTTCGTAAGTTGCAGACAAATTTGAACCCCGTGCACTTTTTTTGCAATTTTGCAAAAGGTATCCAACTCATTCCAAAGGTATTAAAAGTGAGCGAGACTTGAAATGGTTGAAAAATAAGATGATTACGAAAATTTGCGGAAAACGGGGGGTTGTAATTATTTTCGATGCAAAAAGAGAAAGTTTATCTGTCTGAGTGTGCGGAAACTATTCAGCTCAACGTTGACAACATTTTGTGCGCTGTATGGCACGTGTGTACGTAATGCAGGCGACAAATGAAATTAGCAAAACACAAGAAACGACGACAACTAGGAAAAATAAGGAAGGGAAGGGTAATCAGGCTGAAGATTTTTGATCTGAACAATAGAAGATTTTTTAGAGTTTTTACTAAAGTTCACTTCAAATTGACTTTCAGATAATCCTAAACTCTTTAAAAGTTAAACAAAATTAGAAAAAAAGTTGCAAACATGTTGAAAAACTGAAGAAAAGTAAAAAAAATTCTATTTTCTGCATAAGTTAGAAAAAAAGGCTCATCACTAAAACGGGATTAATCAAGGGTACCCTCCTGACGTTAAAAATGAAGAAATGTCTTCGAATGAAATGGGAAACTCTCTTTTCGAGTGAGAAAAAGCTTAGGAAAAAAAACGAAGATGCAAAGTGACGCTTACATGAACCCTTGTCGAACGTTTTGGCTTATTACGCAAGGAGGCACACCTGTTTGGCAGTTCTCAAAATATGAGTTTTAGGGATATTGACTTGTCAAGTTAGAGTCGAAAAAGTGAAAGATCAAATTAAGGATTTCAAAAATATGATCAACTAAAATGAAGATCAGTTTTAGAGTTTCGAAATCTTCAGTCCTGTCAACGAAAATCAACAGAATTAATAATATCTTGACGAAGATCAGCTTTTCACATATTGAAAAACTGATAATTTTCACTTAAAACAAACAAATTTCTACGAGGATCAGCTTTTAGAATAAACAATAGCATGTATCCAAAAAATATTATCTTCGAGATATGGTCGAATAAAATTCGGATTAATATCTTCCTATCTCGCAGTATCGCGATAAAATGGAGATATACTAGACCCACCCCTAACTGAATCCCCAACTGGTTTCCCATAAATGTCGCTGATTAATTCATTAGTACGCGAGTGCATGTCTCTTTCAAATTTCCTAATAAATTAACGAACATGCACTCGGTTGTCAATTTATTAGGGTTGTGCTTTGGTTAGATTCAGGAATGTTCACTTAGTTCAAATTTTTTGGAAGCTTCATTTATCTCAAAAATTTGTAAAGCTCACCCAATTTCCATTCTTCACAAAAAATAATTCTTCGAATAAAAGGCCTATGAGCTTTCCTAAGGACAACTATTTTGCTCCCAAATTAATGAATTTTCAAAAACTCGATGAGTAGTGGGAAATGTGCTCGGTTGCCAATTTATTAATCCTGTGTTTTGGTTGGATATGCTCCTGTTCCAATTCTTCTGGAAGGCGTGAGAATTTGGCATAGCTTGGATGGACTCATCCTTGACTGAACATCAAAATAAAAAATTAGAAATTAAATGAATCAAAGACCTAAAGCTAAAACGTGATGGCTGAAAAATTCGGCGATTTTTGAGATTCCAAATAAAATGTTAAATTATCTCTGAATTAAACGATCAATATATCAGAGGAAAATGCTACCCATTAGTATGTGCAAAACTTTTAAACCTATCTATTTTTAAAGGTGTTTAGTTAAATCATTCTAAACCATGACAAAAAGGAACCCTATGTTTCAAAATAACTAATCTAAGAGTTAATAATTTAAAATTCAATCGATCTCCGAACTTAAACTTAAAATCAAGTCCACAGAAACCTCTATTAGTAATTCTCTTCTAATTTACAGAAGATTGCAAGAATATAATGTATGTGCAATGCAAATGCAAGTGCGATTATCAAAGACTTAGGGCCTAGACGAGTCATATTTATGCAAGTTATTCATCAAAAGCCTCGGTAGAAAAAAAAGGGAAAAGGCGAAAGAGAAGCCTTTTTGATTCACGAGATATATACGCTTACATGAAGCCATATAGATTATAAACGATATTGTTTCAAATCGAATGAGGATTAAATACAGGGCAAGAATTAAGAATTGCATAATAAATATAGATATCTAGACCTAAATTCGGCCTATGATCCAAGATTTAATTATAAATACAGGAAATTTATATTTAAACAAGCTGAAAATTTCACTTATGACTTAAGATGTTAGTTTCTCAGAAGAGTCATTTTTCTTAAATCAAGTGACGTTTATATACAACGCAAAATCCATCATAAACATAACAAAATTTCTATTTTTACCTACGTGAGATGTGCTCGAATTCAAACTCAGATAATAACACTCCAGGGCCTGTAAGAAGATAAATAGCATATGCATAATAGCATAATAGACGCTTAGCTTCGAAGATAATTTTAGCTACGCCTATCTTGCTTAAACTACAGATGTCAAAACTACAGCAAGCCCTCAAATAGTTAATGAGCGTGAATTTTCCACTAACTCGTAAAAACGCTTATTTTAGACACCATTAAGGTCTATAGAGCTATGACGTTTAAGCAATTTCAGTAAAGTAGAACAAATTTTATCTTACGATACATCCCTAAAATATAATCTATAAAAGTTCACGAAGTCTAAATTTCCATGATCTCTGATCAAATAGATATGAAA
The DNA here is from genome assembly GCA_002287525.1 of Diploscapter pachys. NCBI lineage: Eukaryota > Metazoa > Nematoda > Chromadorea > Rhabditida > Rhabditidae > Diploscapter > Diploscapter pachys. Next base: position 166,053 of record LIAE01008309.1, on the reverse strand, counting down.
TCTCTCTCGATAGCAGAGTAAAGATCATTACAACGAAGCTTTGAGGCCTATTTCCATTTATGGGAGCATTCTACTTAGGAGAAATGGCGCAATTTTTGAACTTTCGAAAAATTGCAGGCTTGTAAAAACTAATAACACGAAAAACTAGTACACCTAATGAAAATTGCATTTTTTGCCAAAAAATATGGCGAAACAAGCGTCTAACCAATTGTGCTAAAACGTCCTCAGGAACTATTCGGTGGAGGTCGGCCGCTTATTCGATAAACTTTGACCCTCTGGGGAAATCGACAAGCAATTTGAACGCTCTTTACACGCGGAAGGTTCGTAGATTTTTCGGTTGAACTGCTAATTTTTTATCTTAGCCAGATTTCAACCCCTATTCTTCAATATTGAAAAAAGATTTCTGGACTCCAAAAATCCCGCCCTTTTTCATCCCATTCATAGTCGGAAAAAGTCTGGAAAATCATCTTTTCATCGCTCGGCAAATTTGGGAGACGTTTGATTTTTTCCGGTGGTCCATTTTATCGAGTAAATTGAATTTCGACTAAAAGAGCATGTTTTCAAAGGTGCTCATACATGAGGATTTTTAGTGAAGTGTGTGAAAAAGTTTAATCAAATCTTTAACATAAAAACGTCTAAATTCATTTTTTCGATGAAATGATCAAACATGACTTACGGAAGTAGGAAATAGAAGTGCTATTGTTAGGTGTTGGCTTAAAATTTGATTACTTAAGTTGAAATTTTGGATATTTAAAGGTAGGATATTTTTATAGCTAAGTTTAAACTTTTAACTTAAACTAAAGCGAGGAATTTCTATGAATGAATAAAAGGAACTTGTGAAAATTACTTTTCTTAACCATTAATGAGAATTTGAAAACTTATGTGATCAACTTTAATTGAAAAGTTCTACAAACTTGGATCAGAAACCATTCTTCTAAAGAAATAAATGCAAATTGTGTTATTTGCAGGTTCAGCTATAAAAATAGAGTTGTTAGGTCTCCGATAGAATAATTCTAAGAATCGTTACAGCTTAACAGGAAAACATAGTTAGGCAAGGCAATTTCTAGAAATTCAAGTAAGGACTTTTTTACTTTTCAAGAAATACTTCCAGAATTAAAAAATACTGTGAAAGTTATGAATAAATTAAATTTCCATTACTCAGAGCATAGGATGATGCGAATTTTAATTAACAAACCTATTCAGGCCTGCAGAAATTTCAAATTCCATCATTTTGAGCCTAAAGTTAGTCACCAGGATTATTATTCATTCATAGGCATATGACATTTGAAATTTAGATGTTTGATGGGCCGAAAAGAGCACATAAATTATCAAAAATGAAGAAAATAGAAGCATAAATATTAAAATATTTTTAAAACAAAATTTCGGTTCTATTTAAAAAAAAAACAAGTCGCTAAAATAGTATAGCGGCCCACTTTATTTTGCATGAGAAAACTTGACCAAAATGATAGGCTCTTGACTGAGTAACAAATGCAATTCCCAGCTTAGAACCTAGTCCAGAATACGGCTATAAAACGAACTTTTTTCCGGCCGAAAGAAAAATTATCGAGTATGTCACAGTCTGAGGTTATTTTTACTGAAGTGTAAGGGATTTTTCCAGGGTAAATATTGAAATTCCCTCTCAGTAATCTTCAATTCCAAACCAAAATAATAAGATCTATGAAGTCCAAATACCTAGCGCGTAAAGTTCTAAAAATAAAAATTCATATATGAATAATCGGAATCTAAGCTTCCTCAGAAAATCTATACTTATGACGAAATGTAAGCGTGAAAATTAAAACTACATGTTTAAAATCGAATTTTCATCAAGCAGAGTCAAAGCTTTGGACTTTCGGATTTGAGTAATACTGGAAATCATATCACCTCTGCAAAAATTTTGCTCGAGTAGGCCTAAAATATCGGTTTCTAACAAATTTTTCGGAACTCTAATTTTAGTAAAAGAAAAATTCCAGACCGAACCTTTAACCACCTGAGCTAAGGGTCGCCATTAGGAATTCAGCCTTTTATAAATGTGCACCTGTCACGAGAGATTGCAGTTAGGCCTGTGAAAAACTTAACGAGATATCTCGTCCGGGATATTTAATTAAGTGGTAGGCGATAAAAATATTCATATTCTGCAGAAATGTGCTCGGCTTTTTCGCAAATTAATACCTGATAACTTTTGGTTTCTTGGTATTTAATACTAAGATAATGGCATTAGATCACGATAGGATCATATTTTTAATGAGAAGTGATACTGTATAGTAATTTGTATTTATGAATATTCACAAGGGATCTTGTGATGAGTAGCTTTTTTCATTCATGAATATTCAAATTCAGATACGGGGATTGAAAATAAGCATTCATGAATTAACTTGCGTTTACTTCCTGGTATAGAAAGTTGTAGCCCCTAAGATCTTATGTTAGTAATAAAAACTGCCCTTAAATAAGTGGTTTACTTAGGAACATGGAGATTCTGGAAAACGTGCTCAAATCTAACCAAAAATGTTCCATTCACAATAATGAAGCAAGTCCATATAAGGGGGTTTTCGGGGAAATACTTCATTATTTCATGCTTTTTAAATTTCCTGGAATTTGAAAATGCGCGACGTGACAATTTTAACTAGCCAACGGTTAAAACGGGGTGTTTGGAAGGCGAAAAATGGATTCTTTAAATGTTTTTTGCCAAAAAATTTCACGTGTTACCTATTTTCGCCTAAAATTTACTAACATTTGCAAGCTAACTAAACTCTTTTGGTCAAAGATTAAAAGTAATGGTCGTTTAAAGAGAAAAATTAATGACCCAGAATATTTGAAAAATTCTACAAACAGGAAATACTCTATGTCTATAGCATTTGTTCTATTATGTTTTAAGATCGACTCTGTCAAGCATGATACAGAAAATCGGCTTGTTTTACTTCCGGATAAGAGAGATTTGAAGAACTAATATGAAATTCAACAATAGGTGTCTAAAACTAGAAACCTAGCCGTACCAAGAAACCCTTTCGGCCGAAATAACAAAATACATTCTAGGTATTTTCCGACTTTGAAATGCCAAAAATACAATTTAATCGCGAAAAATATCAGAAATTTCAAATTCAAAAATAGCAAAAAGACGAAACATTCAGGAAATTTTTAAACGAGATTAAAGGATCCTTGCAAAAAGAGATCTTCCGGACTAAACCTTGTCAGATGTTCAAAGTAAAAAGGCGAGTTTTGCCACGTGTTAAAGCATAGACCGAAAAACGGCCGTTATATATTATGCTTGCTTAGATGATGAGGATTATCTGGAAAAAAGTGGTTTTGAAAGTTAATAACCCGAAAAAACGGGAAATAACAATAAATATGCAGTTTAAACTAGCAAGTGTTCGTTCTTAAGCGAAAATGAGCTAACGCGCTATTTTGACAGACGTGAAATATGATTCTTAAGATCAAAAATATTGAAATTATTTCGAGCAGTTCTGCCTCTGTCCTTCAACATGGGTGAGATCTAGTAAGAAGATTACTATTTGAAGGCCAGTTTATTGAGCACTCTTTGAATTTTCAATGCATTCATAATTAGCTTGGAAAAGTGATAAATTCGATATCTTCCTCAAATAGATTTATTTTTGAAGTTAAGAAATATCATTATTTTATTGTTCACTCAGCAGTAACGAAAGTTGTGCGCGAACTTTACATTTTGTAGAGTGTATCATAAATTTTTGAAGCATAAGTAATAATTTGGACAGCATTTTAAAGTTCGACAAAAAGTTGAAGAGTGATGATCATAACATATTTACACTTGAAGGGAATTTTTAATTGACGAGCTTAAGTGACAACTTATACGATAATCTTCAATGCCTAAAGGTTCTATTGAAAAATGCAAAATAAAATACTCCCACCTACCCTAGACGAGCAGGAAATTGAAATTTTACAGAAAAAGTAGTCACACATTCATAACAAGTACGAAATAAAATATATTTAAGAAAATATTTTTATCGGTTACATCACCGAGTTTTTTAATTCAAAATAATCTATAGCCTGTTCGGGTAGGCTTGCGAAGAAGTCTCATGCAAATATTTTTTTATCCTTTCCGTTTTTTTCTTTTTTTTTTTAATTTCAAACTCGCTTCCGCGTAGCCATGTGAAATTTTATACGCAATATTTCCTTATTTTGAAATTTTAAAACTTGAACAAACTAAAGCATTAGCCTTTAGGGGGCGATTTCTTAAATTTACACAAACAGCAAAACTACGCACCTGCCAGCAAGAATTAGAATGTCTGATGAAAAATATGGGTTATTTTACGAAATCTAAATTTTTTTTTAAATGCATGATTTTCTGGATCTTTTTCATAATCTATCTCAGAATTTCTGCATCTTTTTTTCGTGGAGATCCTAGTTTCTCTGGATCTTCTAAGATTTTTATCTCGTCATTCTGATTTCAATCCTCACTTCATTGTTGTCTCTCAAGCAGGGAATATCGACATAATGCAAATCCGATTCTATGAAAATGTCTATAGGAAAAGGTAAGTTAACCTAATTATTTAAATTTTTGAAAATTAAAAGCCTCGTAATATAAAAAGTCATCATATATCATGAATTAAGACATAGGCATCTAAAATTAGTGTCTTGAAATTTCACATAAAGTTCAAATTTATGATTTAGCACTATCAATTTCGTGGTTACATCGATATTCTGCTCGGTTATGGGAAAAATCGTCGTGACGAGGTTTTTCTTCGACTACCCTATAGTGATCCTGATGATACAAACCGCGTCAACTCTGATGCTCATTGAGATGCTAAGGTAATTGGTTTTCTTTAATTATCGCAATTCCTATTACAAACCGATAACTCTAAATTCCTATTGCATTTGAGAAATCTTGAAGCAAAAACTAGTTTCCAGAGTAATCGGCATCCTAAAAATCGCTCCTTACGCTTTTGAGAAGGGCCGACAAGTATTTCTACCATCAGTACTACTGTCCATAGCTAACTGGTTAACCGTATCTTCTTTTGAAGGAGTGGGAATGCCTGCTTTTGACGCCGTTAAAAGGTATAAGTGTTTTTAAAATTCAAACATTAGCATAGTTTGTTCAGATTTACCCCTATAGCGATTCTATTAGTGGTCGGTATCTATAAAAAGCGATCTGACGGATCACAGCCTATCATTTCTGACACCCAACGGCAATATAATGAGGTATTTCGAGTTTCTGACTTTTTGCACAAATCTGATCCCTTCCAGGTTTCGTTCATGACGGCAATATTCGTGTCGATCACTGCTTATTTCGCAGGTATCAACTCACTTCACTACCAGCTGAGCTATATTGCCAAGTTTGATTTTTCAGTGAACTTCGACATGTCCATCGATCGATTCTCGGTGTTTTACGGATTGATCGCTTGTGCTTGTCAGGGCATTGCTTATGGTCTATTCGAACAGCACTCTAAAACTTACAAAGTCTGAAAAATTCCGCAAAAATCAGGAAAAATCAAATTTCAGCCTTCCGAACTCCTATACATGCATTCCTTCAACGCCTTGATAGTTTATCTGACCGCAGATATTGTACAGGTACTTGAATAATTTGTGCAAAAGATATTTTTCGAAGTTAAAACGCCAAAACTTGAACTTTTGCCAAAATAATAGGTTTAAAGTATTAGCACTTAGCCATTTGACCTTCAGGACGAGATACGCGACGCGTTCATGTATATGCTGACCACGGCTCATCCACTGTTTGTGTTCGTGTTCATAGTACTGGTTATCGCCTCGATTCTTTTCCAATACTTCGCTTTCCATTGCATAGCGACGAATGGTGCTTTGCATACGCAGATCGTATCGAACATCAGGGCCTCGATTCAGGTGAATGAGGGGGGAAATAAATCGATATATTAGAAAAGAAAATGTGCGGGGAAAATGCTTTTTAATAAATATTATTATATTGGAAATAATATTGAGGTTTTTAACATAATTTAAGACGATTAACTAAGCGGATTAACACCGTATTTTATAAAATAAGCCCACCTAATAATTTTTGAAGCTTGTATAATTAAAAATTTTCAGACATTCCTATGCTATTATATGACGATCTATTTCTTCTATGATATTTCCCCGGGTATTTTCAATTGGCTGGGATTGTTTGCGACGTATTTTGTGGCCTATTATTATTCCTACCAAGGCGATATGACGCGATTCCAGAAATTGGCGAAACTTAAAGACTCTTTCGTTAGAAGTGTTGCTTAAATTTACTAGCTAGAAAATACCACAACCTAAAATAGTCAATAACTCTATTTTATTGTGATATTTTCTCTTAAGTCACGGTATTTTTAATAAATTTTCGGATTTTCCAATTTTTTATCTCAAAGTTTGGGTAAATAAAAGTTTGAACACTCGATTTTGAAAAATGAAAACCTCATGAAATACGATATCCGTTAAACCCGAGACACCCATATTTGAACACGTGTGTTTAAAATAAAGACAAATAATAAATCTCATCTTCACCTGAAGAAAACGATATGCAAGCATTTGTGCTAAATCCCAATTGCATGGAAAATTTTCAAACTTTTCATTGAAGACGATTTTTCCATGAAAATCTAAGGCATGAGTAATCGAACGAAGGTAGGTTCCTCTATTTTAACATTTTAGGGGTCGTTCTATTTTTATTAAAAAAAAACAACTAAAATTAGATTCGAGTCGTTTTCACCAGGAACCCACCGGATACCTTCGATAACTGTCCCATTTTCCCAACACTAAGTCCCATAAACCAATGCTCATTTCCTGGGTGGACCACAGAGGTACCATTTGCCGTCAAAAAGTTACCACTTTGGCAACCCCTACCATTTTAGGTGGTAAAGATGCTCGCTGATGCGTTGCATTGGGACATCGAGGCAGTCATCAGTCCCAATGTCGTTGGTTCTCTGGATTGGGGCACTTTTCAGGTGGAATAACCAAATAGTACAAAGAAATGGTAACATTTAGGAGAATGGTACTTGGTCGGGAGTTCTGGGGTACTTGGAAAACGGTACCGCGGACACGGCTTGTTTGATGTACCAAATGACCGGTCTGAGAAATACCTACTACGATTTCTCTTACCCTGTGACAAATGTATGAAGATCAGCTTTTAAAATAGAGAATTTCGCAAAACTTTAAAAAAGGTTAATTTTAAAAATCTCAGATCCAACCAGTTTACGCTGTAAAAAGACAAGTCCAAAATATCGATGATGTACTCTGGAACGCGTTCAAACCTTACTCAACCAGTGTTTGGCTCGTGTTTTTGAGTATTATCACTTGCAAAATTTAAAGAAATAGGATAGTTTAGGCTCATTAATCTTAAACATCATAGTGATGCTGCTTATAACGAAAGCTGAACATTCCATGGGCAAGAGGAAGCATTTTGACGCTTACGAGGTTAATTTAAAAAAAAAAAGCATAATTAATTTCCTTATTCTGATTTCAGACAGCTTGGAGCGTCATCCAATTACAACTCGATGAAAGGAACGAAGATGCTAATTATTATACCTTAGCTGGTAATTATCTCGCTTAATTACCTATTTAATTGGCCAATTATCTCAGGAAACATCACCTTATTTCTCTTCGCCCTACTACAAGCTGGATTGATGATATATCTCTACGAAGGTCTACTTCTTACGTCGTTACTGAAACAAGGAGAGGCTAACCCGTTTCAGGCATTTTTATTCAAGCTAAAGAAAATAAGTTCCAATTTAGGACGCCGACGGTATGATAAAACTGATCGGGGAAGGAAAATATCACTTGATCACTAATTATATCGGGAATTGGTGCCTAAAAATTCCTTTATCAAAAAATCAACTTATTTTTAGGTACTTTGACTCCCTCCGCAACTCTAACGAGTCTCATTTCGTAAAGTTGAGAGAAGCGACCAGGAATAATCCAGTAGTAAGAAGTTTGCCAAAATATAAACCGGGCATTTTACGACTGAGTATTCCTCCATCCTTAGGTGGAGGTCGGCAGCGTTGATGAGGCATTGGACTATGTCGAGAGTGGACCTTATATCTATCCGATTCAAGAAGACTCTTTGGCTATGCAAATTTCGAAGCAAAGATGCAATTTGGTTTATGTTAGTCAAGGTATTTTAGTTTGCTAAGCCTATAGTCAAATTTGACTTTTTGACAATTAAAGCATGTTTATAGTGAAGTAACGCTTGTTAAAAGTAGCTTACTTTTCTCATGTTTTAAAATTAACAAATTTCATGACTACCCCAACGCTCTTCATATTTCGTGTTTCCTAACAAGTCGGAACTCATTCCAGCCTGGAATGAAATGATCGTACTTCAGCAGACGTTCATTCAGAGGACTTTCACGTTAGAAATTTCTAGACTTTTTCCTAATAATAATAATAACAAGATAAAATGTAGCAAATACTTCTTGTCCGGCTATAAATTGGAAGAGCTACCGAAATGCGACACTAGCGACTATGATGTTGACGTTATTTCTAAGCCTTTGGGTAGGCCTTAAACTTTTACTTTCGGTAATTTGTTTAAATTCTAAAATTTAGATATTAATAAAACCGTCGGTATATTTACACTTGGCGCCTTAGGAATTGCTATATCATTGATCGCTTTTGTGGCTGAGGTACTCCGATTAAAATGTTTAAGTAAGAAGATAAAATCTAGATTTACTACTACTGGCACAAGCGTATTGTATCTAGAAGATTAAAAACGAAAAAAGCCTTAGATGTTATGGCTATCATGGACATAGCAAGGATTCATTTCACAACGCATGAAAGCTATGATAAGGTTGAAATTTATCAATTTATACAAGTAATAGAAAAAAATAGAATACAATTGTCTTTAATATATGTTTCTCTAACTATACAAATTAACTATTTTATTGAATTCTGCTGTACTATTTTTATGAGTTGTCGAAATTTAAGAATATATCTTTAATTATATTAACTTTAGAAAGTTATTTTCAGCTCGACATTTTAAAGCTAATAGATGCGATGGAGAAAAGACGAAGTCTGCCTCACATCAACGAGATCACGAAGGAAAGCCAGACTATCACAAATGAAACTGATAAGGATAAGAAACATCTCTTGAAGAAAAAGCTATCTTCAATTAAGGAGATGGTTGGGTTCTAGTTTCTCTATTAACTCCTTTTCTTTTATTACTTAGAGTATATATAATGACAAACCAAAAGTTTCATTGCTTCTGAAAGTAGTTGTACTATCAAGTTTTCTAGTAATATACATATTCTGAGCATGCGAAAATCAATATCCATTACTGATCCCAAAGTTCAAATGTATATCAATTCTAATTTATTAAAATGTGTTATCCATCGGCATGAATAATAAAGTTTCATTTTACAAATTGATAGGGCTATGTGCATGTAGGCTGAATATCTTGGTTAATTCGAAGATTCGAAAATCCTGAGATTAAACCAAAGAAATGATGCCCCAGGCTTTTAGCGATATTAAATTTGAGCATTTATCGAGTAAATCGCCGAATTAATCCACGATAATCCTAGATTTTTGTAATTCCTCGAAATTTTCCAAAATTCCACCTCTATATTCAGTTTGGGACTGGAATTCCTGAGGCTATGCCACTTCTAAATTTTCGCTTCAAATTCAAAATGATTTTGTTACTTTTATTTACTCTTCAATGTTCTATAATCTATGGCGTGAAGGTTGGTTTCTCCTTCTAATGGCAAGCTTTCATCTAAATATTCAGATCAAAATCGGTCACATCGGTGCGGTTGGTGCCATGAAAAATTCTGAGAAAATCCTTGAGCTCTCCCGGAACCAACTTATCCACGACGGTGTGCTCGACACCGACCTGGAATTCGACATCGTCACTCAGATGGGGTGTGGGGAATCGTTTGAGGGAGTAGCGGTTGGGGCTGATATGTACCACGTCCAGAAAGTCAGAGCGTTCATCGGCCCTTACTGCAATTCGGGTAAGTTATAGATTTAAAAAAAAATTACGTTAATTTAAATATCATAAAATACAATAAACAGTCATCAATACCTCATCATTTTCTGATCAACAGTCTTTCAATTTCCGTAAGTAATAGAATGCCTAAAAGTCGATTTCAATCTCGCCGTAACCCTTTCAGAACTTGACGCAGTGGCTAAGATGGCGGCCTATTGGAACGTACCCATCATTGGTTATATGGCCTCATCGAACATATTTGCTGATAAAGCGATCTACAAGACTCTGGCTCGGGTCTCACTCAGGTCGAGATTTTGCCAAAATTTAAAAATTAGCATATATATTTTAGAACGACGAATTCACTGGCTGAAGCGGTAGCAGCGCTGATCAAACACTACGGATGGAACAAGGTAATTGGCATAATTGGAAAATTAGGCAGTAAAATCTGATTTTCACATTTATGTCAATTAGGTTGGAATTGCGACGAACACTGGCTCTTTGGCGTTCGAACGGACAACAGCCTTTGAGGAGGTCTTCCATGCGAGGGGTATTCAGGTGAACTATGTCTATGTTTGTAGAAAATTTGAAAACTCAACCCTTAAGAATGTATATTTCAGTAAAAAACAGGTACTTTAAAAAGGTTATTAAAACATTTTTAAGACCTAAAAATTCAGATCATGAAGAAAGTGATGTTCGATGAGTACGCGGACACTAAAGGAATCGTAAATTCAGGATTATTATCTGAACTCGCAAATTCCTGTCGAAGTAGGTTTTTTCCCCTGGAAACTTCCACTAAACATTTAGAGGTTTTATCAGTTTTCTTACATTTCAATCATTTTCTTCGAATAAAATGAATGAATTTTGCAAGAACTTTGAATTTAAAAAAAAAAAGATCAAACATGCTACCACTACTAAAGCCATTTAGTCATCTTGTGCGCATTTTCCGCGACGCGCGATATGTCGAAGGAGTTCATGCAGGCGGTGTGGATGTCGAATATGAACACTAACGAGTTCGTCTATTTATTGCCTTGGCTACAGGTAAAAGTCAAGCCTATGCTAATTAATACAAAAAAATACTACGAACTAAGTTAATGAAAATGCATCATCTAAACCCATAAGAGTGTTTTTATGTTTTTAGTACACTTTTGATTAACTGTCTAAATTTAATAATTTATCATAATTTAAATTTCAGACAGAAACCAAAGATCTAGCTCCTTGGATAGACGATGAAGGCAGGACTCAGCAGAATATCAAACAGCATTTTTCGAATGCTTTCATAGTAATTTTTAAATTTAAAAACAAACAAACTGAAAGAAAAATCAATATTTCAGATAGATGACGTCAATGGCTTTGATGACACTTTGGTGACTCCCTTCCGAGAAAGAATCGAAGCGAATGGGATGACGGTCGATGATTTGGAAATGAAGGTATTTCAACCTTAAAAGTATTTTAAACGGCTACTTATATTACTGCCAAGAGCTGATTGTTGTGCGTTTCCGTAAAACTGCGCATTGCGGTTAAACTTTTTCCCATTTTATTTCTCTGCGCACATATCATAAAATACTCCTGAAGTGATTTGAGTTGGATAATGAGTGGCTCCGGCATTTTGAGGGATGGACCTCTATTTTAGATATTATGGTAACTTGTGACTCAACTTAATCAGTTTTAAATATGCTTATCTTATATTTATCCTTAAGAACCTCTACGGATACACGCATTTGTATGACGCATTGAGACTATACGCCTTAGCAGTGCGGCGGTCCATGAACGAGACCGACAACCCGGACATTTATCTCGACGGAAAGTTCATTTGGAACCAGATGCGAAGAATGACTTTTCCGGGTAATTTTGTCAACAAGAACATGAGTGGTGATTTGATTAGTGATATAAAAAACATTTCAAATAATAATCATTTAGGGAAAATATCAAGGCTTAACCATTTTAGCGATAAATTTTGGTATGTGGAGAATGATAAAAAAAAAACACTTGTTGCAATAGAGACTCATGAATACGACAAACCTATGGAATAATTTGAAACAAATTTGAAAAATAGCACAAATGATAAATTTAGGTCTTGTATCAGCGGCTGGAGTGTCGTCCGGTACCGTAATGATGGACGACGTCGCTGAGAGAGCTCCAGTTTATGCAGGTTGTTAACTCCTTTACTAACTTCAAAAATTAGCACTAACGCTCAACTAATCTAAAAATAAATGCTAATTTTAGCTACTTTCCAAATAAATGCTAGTTTCTAACTAAGTTCAACGATTAACGCAACTTTTTAGCATTTTACATCCAGGCGAATTCTGACAGCGTGAAGAAAGTCAATGAAATCGAGCCTCATCTCATAGAAAACTGCGATGGACTAAAGACTAAAACTGGGTGCTATGATTTGGTAAAAAATGCCATTTTGAAAAAAATAAACTAAAAAAATCAGACCATTACCGATTTGACTACGGGATACTGGCCTTCGTTGGATGGTTCCTTGCCCAAGGATGAGCCCGCTTGCGGTTTCAGAAATGAAAAGTACCTACAATTTATATTTTACCCAGAATTTATATGTATAATCTAAGATGCGATTACACGATGTTAATATTCGGAGGTTCTTTATTGATACTGCTACTCATTTCTATCATCGCCGGACTTATTCTCTCGAGAATTTGGTGAGATAATTAGCATAATTAGGATATTAAATGAGTTAATTAGGGTAATTAAGTAACTAAGTAATTGAATGATGAGAGATGATTGCGCTAGGCAACCTTGATGCTAAAGTTTGGAACTATGTAAAATATGAGCTTTAGCACAACCGTTGGCTTGGCGCAATTGTCTCAAATGTGTCATAGATTTGAAAATTAAAAGGTTTTAGAAATTTTAGTATGAAATGCATAGAAAAAGTACGTTGATTTTGTCTTGTTGTTGACACCTAATACAATATAAAAGTAAAGAAAATATCATTAAATCTTCAATAATTATATAAGTTTTCTTAAAATTTATCAAAATTCAGTGAAAACCGCGCTTTGGCTAAAACTCTTTGGCGTATCTACCGAGATGACTTTCGCATTATTTCAGAGGACGAAGTCAAATCCATGGTTCATTCATCATTTAATAGCCCAAAATTACCCCCAATTAAGTTATCAATCGGCTCTACCCGCACGAAATTGTCGAATATGAGTTCATTCGTTAAACATCATGCAGTCTTGGGCACGAATACGCATTGTTCATTTCATTCCTATCCGCAAAGGCGACCAATCGTGTTCAATAGGATTGATATCAAGCTTTTGACACAGGTATAGCAATATAACTTCACGTTTCTATTGAAGCTAATTAGAAGTTTTACTTTAACTCCATCTCAACTTGGAGTTAATTACCTAACTTCATAGGCTTAGAGTGAAGTCGGTCTCACCTTAGAGTTATTCTAAAAATATGATTTTAGATGAAGCAAGCAGTTCATGATAATCTAAATCCGTTCCTGGGCATGAGTTTCAACGAAAAGGAAGAAATGGTCGTTCTATGGAAGTTCTGTTCTCGGGGAACTTTACAAGCAATTCAGACCAGCATCATTGACTTAAATAACACCTTTAAACTCAGGACATCATCTACAACGACGATGTCGTTCTTGATCAGAAGTTTCACGCGGCTTTCATTCGGGACATCACTCTTGGTCTGGAATACCTTCATTCTTCAATTATTGGATACCACGGTTCATTAACTCCTTGGGGTAAATTAGGCTCCGCCATTTTTGATAAAAAAAGAAAGTAATTATTTTAATTTAGCTTGCCTGATCGACAGAAATTGGATGGTGAAGTTGACAGACTACGGTAGAATTTAATTTATGAAATGGAGATTTATGGGGGTTTTTGAAATCCGAATTTAAGGCATCGCAAATCCGCTTGAGAGATGGGAAAAACTCGGTCTAATCCAGACTGAGACGCTCAAGGATGGAAACGACAAGAGTGGATCGTATCAGAGGACTAGTGGGCGATTTTTATTTTTAGGGGCATTTTTGAAATCCTAGCAAATTTAGTCAATTAAAAGATATCATGAAAAATATTGGCATTACATAAGTGGAGAATTTTGTATAACTTTAAAAAGTAGATAAAATAGTCAACAAGTCTAAAATATTATAAAATATTTCGAAACATTAATCTTTTTTTTATTTTTAAGAGTCAATCTGATACAAAAGCAGACTTAATAGATTGCATAATATCATGAATAATTTTGAAACCTAGCTTTACTTAAATTTACTTGCACAAGCAAAGATCGGCGGATTAATTTCATAAGATCATGAACTACAATATGAATAGTTTAGCAGCATACCTTAAAATTCAGGCATCATATACCAACCCCCAGAAATTTTGAAGAACCGAGAGGCTAACCGCATAAGGAGGGTTGATCAGGTAATAAAAATCTTCAAAAATATTGATAAGTCCAAAAAAATTCAGACCTGGATCAAACAATCAATGCTTAGAAGAACTATGGGTGACATCTACTCATTTGGTATGGTGATGTACGAAATCATCTTCCGATCTTTACCCTTCCCGAATGGAACTAATGTTAATGGTAAGATCGATTTTTTAGATTTTACAGTCAATACGAGCGACGTAACAAACTAATAATGTATTTAACACAGAATATTGAGGCATATTTTATAAAATCAGTTTTTTTTTAAAATATAATTAATCAAAAATCCCTTATGCCTCGAGAATAGGCAAGTCAACGAGAGAGGAGAAAGAAGATACTATTGAAGAGATTCTGGAGTACATACAAGACGGCACGAAAACGTTCAAGCCGACCATCCAGGACAAGTCGCAAATGCACCCTGATCTATGCGCCCTACTGCTAGATTGTTGGAATGAAAACCCCGAAGTCCGACCTTCCATTCGAAGGGTGCGACTCAACACCGAGAGCTACTTGAAAGTGTAATCCTTTCAAAATATCGCCAAATTATTTTTATTTCTTAGCTCATACAAAGTAAAATTTTAAAAAATGTGTTAAGCAATCTTGTATAGTTTAAGTTAATCAAATTATCGCTTAACTTTTCCTTCGAAAACTTGTATTATCAAAAGTCAGATTTAATATATAGGAATTTTTACAAAGACATTTGACCCAAGAAAATTCTACTCAACTGAGTCCCCATTCAAATTTCAGCAAAGGCTCTCTCGTCGACCAAATGATGCGCATGATGGAGAACTACGCGAATAACCTGGAAAAGTTGGTGCAAGAAAGGACTGGAATGTTGGAAGAGGCTAATGTTCGAGCTGACAAACTTCTATCTCAACTGTTGCCGAAGTATTTTCAAAAATCTCCTATTTAAGCAAAAATGGCTCTAGATACGTCGCGAATGAGCTGAAAATGGGCCGATCCGTATCGCCGAAGACGTTTACTTCCGCTACTGTCATGTTCAGGTGTCATCTGAATTTTATCCAAGATAATTTTAACCTAAATTTAGCGATATCGTCGGATTTACCTCGATTTGTTCTTCTTCTACTCCCTTGGTCAGAATTTTAAAAGAAGTCTAAAGGTTGAGAAATTTCAGGAAGTCGTCACGATGCTGAACTCGATCTACAGTCAATTTGACGATGTCATCAATAAACATGAGGCTTATAAGGTTCGGTCCGCAACTTTTCCCTTTGATCAGCATTTTATTTTATAGATCAGAATTTTTAGGTCGAAACCATAGGCGATGCGTACATGATCGTTTCGGGAATTCCCGAAGAAAACGGTAATAAACACATCATGAAGATTTGCTCGACTGGTTTGGATATTATGAAGGTCTATTTTATCGATCAAAATTGAGTGTGCTTTAATTAACAAGGAAGTCTTTTTAGGCTTGAAGTTCTTTAAAACATAATTCTTTTTCAATTTTAGCTCCTCGAAACCTACGAAATCCCTCATCGTCGAGGTACCAAACTGAAAATTCGCTTGGGTATCCACTCTGGACCGGTAGCTACTGGCGTAGTTGGTTAGCTAAAAAAATTCGAAACTTCAAAAAAAAAAACATTTGACGTTTTCAGGCCTAACTGCCCCCAGATATTGTCTATTTGGAGATACAGTCAATGTCGCTAGTCGAATGGAGTCTACTGGTGAACCGGAGAAAATCCAGGTTGATTCGGATTTTTTTTACTTTTGAAAAAGAAAGAAATTTAGATCTCCGAACAATCCAAGGACCTCGTGGAACGATACTTCCCCTACTTCATAATCAAGAAGCGAGGCAGTGTGGAGGTCAAGGTTGGAAAGTTGCAATTTTATAACCTTGCTTGAAAAATCGACCAATCTCTTCACCGAACTTGGAAAAATATCATTGAGAATTCAATTTAAAAGAATTCCTTTTTATTTGAGCAACATTACTTTGAAAACTAATATTCAGGGCAAAGGCTCCTGCACGACATACTGGTTGGAGGGCCGTATTCCGAAGAACGATCTGACGAACCAGCCTTCGACAAGCCAAACTTCGGCATCAGCCTCTGCAACTCCAGTCCCCTCTTATTTACTGGGGGTTTAAAATTCAGAGCTTCTTTTTCATAGACTTAATTTCATTTAGAATTCATATTTTGCACCTGTTTAAAAATTTGGAGAATCACAAGTTTTCGAAAAAATATCACGGCATTTATTAGACCTGCTAAAAATATCTTTGATTGACATTCGAAATTCAGCTTTTCATAAAGTTTCTCTAAGTCTAAATTTGGAGTTTGAATATTGAAATTTTAAATCCGCAACGTCTACTTGTCGTAAGCGCTCGCTTCGTCACAACACCACAAGCAACAACAGGGTCTGAAAATCGGGTTTAAAACTTCTTAGAAACAAAGTTACCTCGTTGCTCGTTTTTTTCTCAAAAGCGACCGGAAAATGACGATGGTTAGCATTTCCGTGGGGTGACCTGAAATTAAATAAATCCTAAAAAAATAAAACGAAATTTACCGAGAAAAATTTCCATAGTATCGGTAAAATTTCCCCGGATCATAAAAGCGATATACAGGGGAATGACGAACAGAGAAATAATGCCCTGGTACCAGACGATTTTTCCGACCTGGAAAGAAAATCGATTGTTTTTAAAGATACAAAAAATAACCTGATCCAGAACGGTTGGTTTGTCGCTATAACGTGTTACTGGGACGTGGGTGATTGGAGCCATGGGATGTTCTGAGTTTATAGGTAATAATTGAAAATCATAAAAATGATTAGCGCATACTCAATACTAACTAAAGTCATTTTTATTCTTCATTTTCTTGAAATATAGTAGTTTAAAAGGAAAAACTAGCCCAAATGAGTTCCCTTATCTTCGGCAATATTCGACTTCTTCGCGATTCTAGAAGTATGAATGAAGAATAGCCAAGTCCCGAAAGGAATCAGACCGTCCAGAATAAATTGGGGCTAAATTAATTACCATAATTAACTTATTAATTCACTAGCCTTAATTACCCTAAGTCTCGTGTCCACAGCTCCAGAGGTATCCTGCTGGAACGATTGAAGAAAGACCGGTATGTTCATTGCGTACGAGAAAATCGTGCCAATTATCGCGAACATCGCCCAGGTTGTTCTTAATTGGGAGTAATTAAGAAAAAGTGACTACCCTAATTATCGAGTTAATTACTTTTGCTCTAGCATAAAGTGCTCTATGCCGACGAATTCCAGGTATTTTTGAAGTGTGACTAGTAACGCCCAAATGATGTAAGAGCGATGCAAACCGATGGTGAAGTACTAAATTGGGGCGATGTGATTAAATTGTTAATTAGGAGTAATTAAGAAGATAATTACCCTTGCTCTCAAAAAACTTGTCTTATCGGAGCTGATAGAGCTGACGATGCCATCGTAGAAAACCACGATATGACTTATAGCTAAGACGATAGAGCAGGTTACACACATCGTTATTATGGTCGAGCATTTGCCCTGAATTTTTCAAGCCTAACTTCGAGCTTCAATTTATTAAGTGAAGTTCTGAAGTTACTACCTGAAGTTTATGAAGTTAAATCTGAAATTTCTTGAACCTCAAAAATATTTACCTTGCCCCTCTCTTTACGAGTGACACACCAATGCGCCAGTGTTTTTGGAATGTAATACACGTAGGCGAGCATGAGAAAATGTGCTAAGTTCTGTAACCATTTTAGCTAATGGCAATTTTCAGAGTATGTTTAAATAGCTTACAGACAGCCCGCCAAAAGTGGTCATTTCTGATAGACCGTCATAATTGGTCGCATAATGAACGCTTAAATAATTTTTGATTTAATTTGACAACAAAAACCCCTAGACTTCTATAAATTATTATTTATAGTTTAAGTGTCTTATATTTTTTTCTTGAAAGATATATTACTTAAAGTTCTACTAAATAATGGCATAATTTAAGTATCTTCAATATTAATTTAAGGCATGCCTATTTAATTAAAATACCACTCATTATAAAAGCCCTATACTTCTATAAAAAATATTTATAATTTAAGTATTTTCTATCACGATTTATTTAATCTATGATACTTATGTTAACCTTCCATTATAGTCCGAATAACTGGAATTTTGGCCTCCTTGTTGGTTTTGACTAGCTTCGTATAACGCCGTTGGAGTACTAGGAAACATTTCATCTGAGTCCGGATAATAATCACTCTCGTTCATAATTACCTAAATTTTAAATAAATTTTAAGACGATCAAGCTCAGAAACATGTTTGCTCTAAATTTAATCCTTTTATAGACGAGTTTTAAGCAGGTGATTTGAGTTTTTATGAAAAATTCATGTTCTTAAAGCCTTTAGTCTTTCCAATTATTTTTGGTTACCTTAAATATGAAACCACAGGTTAGTGTCGTTTCATTTTAAAAAAAAATGTCGCGAATTTTATCTAATACATTTCACGAATTATAAATTACTATTCGTCTGGGAATGGAATCATTTATTGTCAAATTATGTCAACATTTTGAAAAAAAACATAAGAATTTTATATCTGTTAAAAGCATAATTATATCAATTCATCAAACTCAAAAACATTGTAATCACAGAAAATTTCGAGGTTATTCTTCATCATGCTCATTTTCAAACGATATGAACTCCCATATTTAGGGCGTAGATCTGAAAACACCAATAACTGTTTACTATTTGAAATTTTCAGGGATTATTCCGCAGTAAATTTCGATTTTTCTCAATCGGAATTGTTTTCAGCAAAATAAGCCTAGAGAATTGGTTTGTTTTTCATGTAACCGTACTTTCCTATTTCTTTAAGGCCGAAAAATCTTTCCCCCTCAATATTTCCCATACTATTTCTCCATTACAGCTAGAAATAGCATGCAAATAATAGAGGGAAGATTTTTCTGCCGTAAAAGCAGGGCAGTATTTTGTAGCGCATACCTTACTCCAATTTAGTTGACCTGGTACGGAGCGGGTATGCCTTCGGTAGACCTAAATAATTATATTTTTATTTAAATTATTATACTTGATTATTCGCCTTCTTTTGAGATTCTGGCTCACATTCCCACACTCCTTTAACTGCGAAGAGTTCTACCTAAAATTGTATTTTGGCTAGTTTAATTTGAGTTATTATCACAAACATTAGCAATATAATTGAAAATTAAGTCATAAAGAGGTATTATGAAAGATATGATTTAGCAGGAAAAAATAAAATGTGATATTATAAGATAACATCCAATATATTCAAAGAAAAATGTTAAATTAAGGAGGACACTAAATTAAAAATAAATAGAATTTAAAATTCTCACCGATTTCAGTTTATTCTTCTCGATGTAGGCTTTGAGCAGCGAGTGGGCGATTTCTACGGTTTCGGCGTAAATCGCCAAAATCCGGCCGGTTTTCTGACCGACGATGAATCCATCCACGGTTTCGCCGTTTGTCGCGGCAAGAATTTGGCTATTTTCCAGCAAGATCTAAAATTCTTTATCATTAATTCAAATATTATTTAGCATTAAATTATTGACAGGAAATATTATTCATTTGAATGACTTTTTAGATCATAAAAATTATATAATAGCTTCAGTTAATATGTCTAAATTAGACATACACATTGTAACATAGCAAAAATTACTGAAGTATTTTACTGTTATAGATGAATTTATTGCTATAGTTTTATATACTACCTCCAACAAGGTATCCCTTCTCAGTCCGGTAAACGAGTTATCGAAATCGCCTAACGCATCCAAATGATCCTTAGAGCATTCCTCAATCGTGACTCCTAAGATTAAAATATCTAATTCAGCCGTTTTAATTATAATATACCTTCAGCAGGCAGTAGGGTTTTCAGGAGTTTTGAGGTATCGAACTTGTAGAGGAAAAACGTGTTTCGATCAGTAACCAAGAAACCGGCGTCATCCCTCCATGTGTCTGATTCCTAAATAAAACCAATTTAATAATTAAACTATAGAATATTAAAGTTAAAAATAGCAGTTTTATTGAACAATGCATGCCATAAAAGACATCGAATTATGCGCATTTCAAATATGCTATCAATTTTATTTGCACAACATATATACCTTTACTATAATTTAGCAGAAACAGTGTATATCGATAACTTCAGACATGCTTTAAAATATCTGTCACAACATATCTTTACTTAACCATATTCATCTTAGAAACTACCTCAAAAGTATCCATCGTCAAGTTCTTCTTTAGCTCCAAATTGAATCTGCCCAATGCTTTCTCGGACAGGATGTGGTTAAGATGGCATTCGACCGGTCTGGCCTCGGGCGCGGTGTGGAACCGCTCAACGATGGGGAGTAAAGGGCGATTCTCCTTTTCATCCTAAAATAGTTTTTTTTTTTTTTTAAATGTTTGATAAAATTTCATAGCATGGCCAGTTTTGCATTATTCAACCTGTCTTCTTCCGTAGTTGTCATAATAATTTTTTAAACTAATCAAATTTTAACATATAGTGTCATTGTTTTCTTATGTGTTTCAGTTAATTTCATATTATGGCTTTTTCCAATTCTATTGGTTGCATGTTATTATTTGCAATATATCCAAATAAATATATATTACGAACTTTAATGGTATTGTTTATGATAAGTTTCAGAGAATATGATGGACGATTGATTTTCCAATAACCTAATTATAAATGGTCAAATATATTCACCTTTTGAGCTGCTATTTTAATCTAACGACATTTTTCTTGTATTTTCCTCAGCTTCATAACTTCAAAACGAAAACAAAAGGAAGTTTCAAATCGCGTAACGGAGTTTGACCTCAAAATTTGCGATCTCATCGCGCGCTTTCCTTAATTTTCCTCAAAAGCGCCGTCTTTTTTTTTAAGTTTCAAGGCGATTTTCCCCGTGACTTTCTATGCGTGAATTAGCTATCGGGACGCGGCCAGCATAAACGAGAAAATCTTATGCATTTTGCTTCGGAAGATCTAAAGATTTTAGGTCAAATCGGGGAGAAAATCGCGAAATTCTGGCTAATAATTGAATAAATTCATTTAGAAAATTGAATAGGGCAAGTTTCGAGAAAAAGTAAGTGAAAACGGGAAATTTTCACGATACTTCAGCTAAGGTTCTACATTTGAATAAAATAGATATGTATCGTAAGAAAACTTATCTAAATTTATAACTAAAGAAATTTAATGATGGCAAAAATATACCAAAAATCCCCCTAAGTCTATGATTAGTGAAAAGATCAATTCCTCTGAAATGACTCCCCTATCAATTTTTATCGAGTCTACGATGAATTGCATCGAAGGTTGTATTGCCCTTGAATTAAAATTAATTTGGTTGGAAAAGTTCGCGAATTTAGTCTTATTTCATCAAAGAGTACATCGATTTAGGCGGTATTTCAGAGAATCTTATCATAGTGCAAATCTTTTCAAATTTTAGGCCGCTAGGTAATTTGATCTTCATTGCAAAAAAACAGCCGAAAAATTCTAGGAAATTAGATAAAACTTGACGTTTCATAATTTGAACTGTAAAAATAATAAAATAATAACCCGTTATTTGTGCCGCAGGTTTTCATTTTAATAGAAATTTGTAAATTGTTTTGTATCATTTTGACAGAAAATCCTGAAAATCAGTAACTCTTCCAATGAAAGTTTCCAAATTTAGCTCATTTTCCCTTTCCCTAGCCTGCGAAAACTAGTTGCTAAAGCAATTTATCGTCAGGGGCATCGATTTCTGCGTTGAAAGTTGTGGTGGTCAAGTCTTCACCCCCCTCCCCTCACAGAGCCAGAACCGGTCCTGTTCATTGCTTTAATCCCCACTACTTTCCCTTTTCGGGGCTAAAATCCACATCTAATGTTAAAGGATGGACCCGTAAAATGGATCGCATATCAAACAAGCCGATTTGGTTAACACAGTCAACTTTTTGTGACAGGGAATACAGGTTTGGGGATGGGAATTGATTATCCGCAAAGTCTCGTGATAGAAAGAAAGTGAAGGTTGGGGTTAAGGATACATGAAATTCTTCGAGAAAAGGGAATATATGAAATCTTTTCTGAAAAGGATATATCAAATTTCTTCGTGAAAAGTTCAGACAAATCTATATGTTTTCTTTCTAACTCATAAAGATCAACGTGACAAGTCAAAATAGTGTGGCATTCAAACGCGTTTTTCGATCTTGTGGTAAGTTGAAAATGTCAATAACTTTCTAAAATTTTCGATAAGCAAGCCATGCATTCTCACAGGAAATTTTTGCTTAACACTAGAAGGTCAATCCCATAAAAATCGAGATCGTATCTATCTGTAAGCCTCTTAAATTCCAACTAGAAATTTTTGCCAATATCGAAATTTAAATCCATAAAATCTCGTCATGTATTGTCCAAGTTATCTTCAGAAATCTCTGCCATATTGAAAGATAGTCCCAAAAGTGCTATCTGGGTAATAAATTTCGTATTTTGGCACTTCACGTTCATTGAGAAGGCCTCCAAAATTGTGGCATGAATCGACAACGCCCCACAATAAACCGGATTCGCGATTTGCGTTGAACGAAGAAAACACTTTTCCACATTTCTCCTAGGCAAAAACACGTACAAATTGGCCATTTCGCTCTAATGCCATTCTTTAGTCAGACAATTTATGGGTCGATAAAAAAGATCTTTGGTGGGACGAGGACTATATTTCAAATTTTTGGACAAGAAATCAAATTAATTTGAATTTAATACCACCATCTATGACGCTATTGGAGAAATTGAAACTAAAACACTTGGAATTACACTACAATAGTAAAAGTCATGAATAGTAATGTTTCGAAGTTTTGGCTAAACTATTATAGGATCTGCTTCTCTTCAATATATTCGCCCGGCTAATATTCTAGCCTAAATTCCGATATTGCTCTCTTACCAAGTATGTCTGAAACGTAAGTCAAGTATTCTTGCATTTAGGCAACATACTCATATAATACTTGACACTTAGTTTCATTCAAAATATCCCAGATAGAACCAATGTGAAGAAGATTTCAATAGCATATTTTTGCGAGAATTCGATTTCCAAATGTTACCACTCGACTATTTGACCATTCTTTATCCCTTCAATAGACTGACCTGTACGGAGACGACTTGAATCTCGGATTGCTCGGACGTCGGATGGGTGATTTTGACATATTTCCCTTTGAGTGATGTGTGCACCGGCAACAGAATGCAATAGCCCTGCGTTGCTGAATAGGGGATTATCGCGTGCGACGCCAACGGGTGTCCTAGAAAAATATATATGAAATATGAGAAAATCTCGCATATTATATAATATATGGTTTAAAAAGAAGCATTTTTTATAAGTAACCTGAAAAATATAAAATGTGAAAAAATCCCGCAGATGTTAAACTTTGAATACAAGCTTATTTTTGGTTAAAGCCTATTTTTAGAAGTGTCCTAGAAAATATATATGGAATATATGCAAACGCCACATAGATTTTGAGGATAAGGATGATATTTTGAGATCGTATTTTAGTCAATATAAATTAGATCATAGCACATTTTGCAATTATTCTATAAGTTTCAGAAAATATTATCTCTTTAAAAATTCTACATATAATAACTGATTGCCTAATTTCGATGGCAGAATTTTTAACATAATTTCTCAGCTAGTTTGAATTTAAATAATCCAAAAGGAGTATTTGACCGATTTCTATCTCAAGATACGAATAACTTTGAAACTTATTCAAATCTAAGTATTCTTACCATGGAGATCACTAGCTTTCGCCTCCTTGTAAAGTCCTTCGATGGAAAACGGCGGTTTCGGAAATGACTCAACTAGCGACATACCTAAAGAGTCAATTTTACTGATAAGGAAATAATCAATCTCTAGTGATAAATTTTAAATGATGATTTATGAACCTCATAAATACAAGATTCTAAATATGAAACAGATATATTTAAAAAGGTATCTTATATTTTTCTATGCAAGGTGGTCTTTTATTTAGCGATGTCTAATGATAAACTGCTGAAAGAGTGTTAAGAAGGAATGTCGAAATTGCGCATCGCGTCTAAAGTGACGGAGATTTGGCAAAATTTAGCGAATGTCGCGCCCCGAAGATAGAAAATGTTAGAAAGAGAGGGAAAAGAAGAAGAGAAATGAGAAATAGTATTGGAAAATCAGAGAGAAAAGGTTGAGGAAGAGAAAGAAAGACAGTCAAAGTGTGAAAAGTTTGAGGTGAAAAGATAGAGAAAGAAAGAAATATATGGAAAGATAGATAAAAAAAATATAGAAAGTGAGAAATAGCATGAAGTTATAGAGAAACAAAGTTAGAGAAAGAATGTGACAAAGGAAGATAGCAAAAGGTACAGAAAACTGCAAAATAGTATTTCAATTTAGGAGACGAAGAGAAAAATGATAATGTATCTTATCATCATTGTAAGTCTATCTTCAACAATTATTGATAGCGAAATATCACTCGAAAATTAGAGAGTATGAAAGTTAGAGGCATTTTGTCTAGGAAAAAGTGGGCGTGGCTAAGTTCTTTCCCTCAAGAAAGGGGGCGGGGCTTACTTCATCCCTTTCTCGCGACAGGCTTCTGTATAAAACTTTTATTCTAATAACGTTCTTTCTCATGCTATTTCTCTGCTCTTTGCTTCTTTTCCTGACCTAGATAGTGACCACAATCTTTCTCTCAATTTTCCATACTATTTCTCGGATTTCACCTCCTCTAACATGACGCCTCAGGGCTATAGGAACTTTGACGCCACGGAACTACGCATATTTCGAGAAATTTAGAAAGAAAGAAATAGTATGGGGAAGTTCTAAAGAAAAGGATAGAGAAAATAGATAGTATTGAAAAGTCGGAGAATAAAAGATGCAGGAAAACTTAATACTACGAGAAAATAAGAGAATTAAAGATAGAGAAAAGAGAAATAATATGAGAAGATGAGAGAATAAGATAGAGAAGGTAGAAATAGTAGGCGGAAAAGAGGTCCTGTATTCTTTTTCTCTGCTCTATTTTTGTCCAAACTATCTCTTTGAAAGTAAAAGGATACAGAATCATCTCTAAATAGAGAAGATGTGTTAATTTGTACACTCTGTAAACAACTCTAACATTTTCTAACAATAGGATCATTGTATAAATCAAAATTAGATAGGCAAAAAGTTTTGCAAACAAAAATTTTGTAACTTTTGAAAATTCGATTTTTATATTTATGATTCACATTAAGACGAGATTAATTATCCTTCAAATTTTCTAAATTGTATTTAAAGTTTTATGAAGCCAACAATAACATTTCAGAAAAAGCTGATCTTCACCATCTAGCATTATCTTTCCTCGGGAAAAATTTATGTAGCGCTTTTCAGCGAATTTTAATTCTAAGTGCTCATTAAATAGTCCAGTAAAGCCTTGAAAGTGTTCTCGAAAAATGAAAAATCTAGCACTTGTTCTAGATCGATCAATAGATAATATTAAAACAAAGTCTCAGTTGGCGATCGGAAACTCGTTATTCACAACTATTTCCTTTGATTCGTTTGAAACCTATCTTTAGTCAATCTTTCTTCAGATAACATCTCCCAACATACGTATCGACTTTCGATGTTTTAAGAGAAATGCCAGATTTCCGTTGCAAATTCTTTTACAATTTGTCTTTCCATTCTCATAAAAAATAATTTTTTAAATTTATTGCAAATAAATAAAAACCGAGTATCAAGTGAGAAATTCGATAAGTGAAAGAATCGTTTCATCCGTATTTAAAAATAGGCGGAGTCTGAAAAAATGGAACAGGGGTCAAAAAATAAAAATGAATTTTTCGCTCCTCTAGAAGTTTAAAAATACAAAATCTGGAGTGGAGTCTGGAAAAAATGGGGCAGGGGTGAGAGATAAAATTTCCATTTCATTCTTCAGTTTAACAAGTCCATCATTCGGACCGGCTTTTTGACGGCGTTGCTGAATCCCTGGTTGTATTTGTAGTGGACCTGGCCGATGGTTCCGGAAGTTTCCGGCATCGGGGTTTCGGTTCTGGAACAGTTCTTGTTTCTTTCTTGCTCTTCAATTTGTTTCATTCTGGAACTGCCACCGGGGGTTTCAGAACGTTCCGGAACATCTTCTGAATCGTCTACGGAAATTGCAGAAAACGAAGAGCCCAGCTTAATAAGCTCGATCTGGAAATTGATATTTTTCAGCAGTTCTGAAACCAGTTAGTGAAAAATGTTAGCTTTTCTAATGCACATTTACATGAAATATGCATTATGAGAATTGAAAACAATAATATATTTCTCATTTCAAAGGATTTTCTTGAAGTGTTCATTCTGGTAAGTTTGTATTCAACAGTTAGACAAATAGCTCATTTTTAATAAATAACATATTTTGGAAAAAAACATAAACCAACCTTTTTAGCGATCATTTGTCTTGCAGCATTAGGCAAATCAGCTCCGGATGATTCTGACGAGGTCACGGGATATTGAACGACTTGATCAATTGAGCTGAAAAATAAATTTTTAAAATCAATAAATAAAAAAATTCTTACGGCTGGAAGACGAATTTAGTGTCGTTGTCAATTGTCGTGGGCACGAATGTCAGACTGTAGTCGATCATTACTTGGACTGAAAATTAAAATATTATCCTTTTCAGAAAAAAAACATCTACAAAATTGATCAATTTTGAACGAAAATCACTATTTTTTAATATTATTTAGTTATTTTGAGTTTTAAGAAAAATAAGTTTCACTAGTTTTTACCTGTATGCTCAATTTGATCCTTCTCCTTCTTGGTGTACAATGTTTCGTTAGCCTGAAATTTTTAAAATTTAATTTTTCGGAAAAAATCAAACTTACAGCCCTCATTGCGGGTTGGACGATTTGAACCAGGTAGGGATAAACGTCGAAAAGAAGAGGTAGAGCAGACAGACCCGCGTGTCGGGAGCCTAAAGCTTTTCCCATTGAAATATTCCATGGTTTTATTATCAGATTTAAAAAAAAATTTATATAATATTCTCATTTCATAAATGGAATTTTAAACTAGATGGATGGAACCGCTGAATGGTCTCGTTCAAAGTTCTATTTCCCTTTTAAATATTCGAAACATATCCAAAAATTCTCAAAGTTTCCCTTCAACTTACCTCTCAAAGTAGACAGCACCTCAATGCAAGCTTTGGATTTTTGCAGCATTTGAAAGTCGGACTGAGGGATTTGGAAGTGGGTTCTGAAAATTTAAAAAATTCAAAAGTTAAAAAAATAAAAATCAAACTTGGCATGCGTAGCCACTATCATGTGCAACTTGGCATAGAACACGATCATGTACTTCATTAGGGAGTAGTTTTGAGTCGTCGTTACCTAAATTTTTCTATTTTTCAAATAGATCATTTCAAAAATTGAAATTTCGAGGAGATTGTTCCTAAGAGCCTACGGATTTGCATTCAAATCATACAAAAGTGCTTCGATCTCTAAAAATTCTATCTTCAAGTCTCCTTCTTTAAATAACAAACGTTCCAATCACGCTATCGATTTAGAAAAATGTTTAAATCTTCAAATTTTCCGGAACATATCATACGAATAAAAAGATCAAACAAGGGGAGTGCACAGATCGGAACTCACAGATCTTGATGAAAATTAGCAAAGATGAGTTTTCAATGACGAGGATCACGATGATGAAGTCAAAATTCGCCAAGTAGGGACTTGGAAGTAGAAAATTGGTAAAAAAAACCCTCGATTCTTTGCTTGCATTCACAAATTTGCTCATTTCTCAAGCAAAACACGAGTGAAAAATGGCTGCGAATGCCCTTGTTCCAGATCCCTCTATTTGGCGAGTTTAGACTTTACCATCGTGATATTTCGTCATCGAAAACCCTTGCTTGGTAATTTTTATCAAAATCTGTGAGTTCCGATTTGTGCATTTCCCTTGTGAAGATTAAAAAATCGAATTTTAAAAAATAAGAAAGGTTTAGAAAAATCTCGCCTTCTGATTGATTGTATCCCAGAAAGTGAAAGTATTAGCTGCCCTGTTCAAAGTGCCGATTGGAAGGTTGACGGCCGTGTAATTTGCATGAAGTCCAGCAACGAAGCGGTCATCTCCCTGAAAATATTCATTTTTTAAAATTGTTTCAAAAATTAAAATAAATTTTAGAATTTGAATTTTTGAAAAATAAGAAAAAAGTAAAATTTCGAATTTTGTACCTGATCAATAGCAACTCGCTCAATTCGCTGAAGTCTTTGTTTCATAGAGAAGAGGTGACCTTTGCTGAAATTTAAAAATGAAGTTTTCGAAAATAATATAGGTTCAGAATGTATAAAATGAAAGCAAGATAATAAAACTCTGCTCCAAGTGTGTAAGAAGTGAGAAATATGATAACAATTGCAAGTTTCAAAATGCATAAACCCAACTAAAAGTAATAAATAAAATGGTTCATAAGAG
Source organism: Diploscapter pachys (assembly GCA_002287525.1). NCBI lineage: Eukaryota > Metazoa > Nematoda > Chromadorea > Rhabditida > Rhabditidae > Diploscapter > Diploscapter pachys. Next base: position 137,446 of record LIAE01008309.1, on the reverse strand, counting down.
AAAAATAACAAAAAAACTACTTACTTATCCAAGTGCCTGCTGAACTCCAGAACCATCGAGAAGGCTTCGAACAGAGATTTGTTGGCATTTTGCACTGACGACTCGGCCGCCTAAAGTTAGAAAACTCGCCCTTTTTTTCAAAAATGTGTAAAATTACCTGTTCGACCTGTTTCGCGGTAATCCTCTTGCCTTGATTCGAGTTGGCCAAAAGTTGAAGCGTATTCAATGAAGAACGGACGTCGCATTCTGAAATTCAAATTATCTTAAAAATCCGATAAAATCTGGTTCAGAAAAATAATAACGATAAAAAAGAAGGGATGGTTAATGTACTCTTCAGACGGCGGCTTACAATTCAATTTTCGATTTACCAGTCTAAGTTCTCTAACCTGTCAATTCCACCAATTTCTCCAGAGAAAATGTGTCGATGTTGACGTTTTCAATTTGGGCGATCTGAATCCTTTCTTCTCTACAAAATTCGTATTATTTCTTTCTTCTACTCTTATATCTCTCAAAAAGTCATACTATTTATCGTTCTCTAAATCTCTAATTATTCAACCTTCTGAAGCCTCTCCACTAATCTTTCCCTTCTCATCGCATTGACGTTCAGCACCAGGCATAGCGGCCTTAATTCTCTCAGGGAAGTTGTGAAGCTGAAAAATAAAAGATTTAAAAAAAAAAAGAATAAAGGCAATTTTTTTTTAAATTAGCCACGTAGCCATCCAAAAAAGTAGCCCGCTTTGAAGGAAATCATATGTGGACGAGTTTCACACACTGTTCAATGCTATTTCGGCGGCTAAGTGACTATTCCTAGGAAGTGGCTAAAAAATAAATTTCGACTCGTACAGACTATTACAAATCGCAATGATCGGTCTCTTAATCGCCTTCTTTCCGGTCCCTTGAATCGTCCTTGCGAGGAATTTGATGGCATCCGCGGGGGCACCATCGATTTCGTCCAGAATCAGACAGTTCGGTTTGTTGCCCTGAATTTTTTTTTTAATTTCTGGTTCTGGAATTACATCGCCAACATTTCAGTTTCTATCATTTCTACGCTATTTTGAACACATACCTTTCACAAAAATACAATTTTCTTTCCGAATTTTCGTCGAAAAACTTTTAAGTTTTCAATTAATTTTAATAAATAAAAATATAGATAAAAAAAATTCCCATATTATCAATGATTTACTGACTCATAAGTTTTTTTTTCAAAATATCCTTTAGATAAAAAAAAAACCCTTACATTATCAATGGTGTACTGGTTCCTGAGGGCTCCATCTATAGCCTTTTCGAAGTCCGGTGCATTTCTCGAATCAGATGCGTTCAGCTCGACTGTCGCGTAGCCGCAAAGTCTCGCGATTGCCCCGGCCAACGTGGTCTTTCCTGAACCCGCTGGACCCGTTAGGAGGAGGATCTGGAAAAATTTTAATTTTCAAAAATTCCTGGGCAATTTTCAGGATTCTATAAGTTAGAAAAGGAAATTCTTGAAATAATCTCTTCCACTGTCAGCTTTGGAGGTTTTCGATCCGATATAAGATTCGTCATTGTTTAATGTTCTTATCCATAATGACGAGCAGTGAATTGAAAGTAGGCTACGATATTTCTTAGCAATATTCAAATATCGGATCGAAAACTTCCAAGTTCGTCCATTGGCAAGAAATGCTAAAAATTTGAAAGGAAAAATCATTAAATATTGCATCTGTTTCAGAAAATTCTGTGAGAATTATCAACACATTCCAAGTCAATGGAGGCACAGAATCGGTGTCACATTGCAGAGGAAATTTTAAAATCCTAACCTTAAAATGCGGTCTCCTCGCCCTATTTCCAAATCGATTCTCCATGGAGAACGTCATTCTCTCCCTATCATTCAGCCTCGATTCGATGGCCTAAAATGTTGTTAAATAAAAAAAATAAAAAGTCATAGTTTTTGCAATGCTAACCTCTGAATTTTTTTTATTTTAGGAAATTTACCTGAACCGTATGCCTTCTTTTGAACACGCACTCATCCCACAGACGCAGCCAGGTGATGGAATTTCGATTTACGGCCTGATAATTTTATTCTTAGCTTTTTATTTGATATTATATAAATCTTAGAAATAAAGAGCCTAGCATTTTCGTTGAAAATCTCCAAGAATTTCGATTCTTATGAAACATTCATTTTTAATTTTGAAAGACATAAATGCGAGCTATAGATTACGCATTTCAAAACCTCACAAATCTCGATCTTTCTGAAACCTATTCTTCTAAAATTTATTTTTCGTCGAAATCGACTACTATCACTTTTTTTTCAACCTTTACAAAGATTTCAAGTTTTCTAACTTACATCGTCCGACAACAGATCGGCATATCCTTGCGGCGCGTACTTTCTAGCCCACAATTCTGCTCCGTCTTTCTTCTTTTTCCCTTCTTCCTGGAATTTAAATGAAGTTTTTTGTTTTTAATTCGAACATAATTTTAAACCTGAGCAAAAATGTTCACAGAACCAAATATAGTTTAATTCTAGGATTAAAATGTTTATGAATTGGTACCTGAAGTTCTTCGATTTCGGGACTTTCCGGATTTTCTCGATCCGTCTGATTTCTGCCCTCCTCCCTTTGCTTTTCCATTTCCTGACACTCCCGTTGAAAGTCCTGTTGGGCTTCTCTGGAAATCTTTCTTCTTTAAAAATCTAGTTTCAAAATTACTCAAGTACAAAATGATCAAGTTCTATATCAATTTGTTCGCATTTGAGGGCTTGTCTATCAAAATTTTCAACATTTCATGAAAAGGTATGCTTCAAACTTTTACAGGATCGGAAATTATCAAACTTTAAAAGAAATTGGAGGGGAAATGTTGAAATTACTTTATTTTCCTGGCTTCTTGAAAGATCTCTCGGATCTTCTCCCCGTTGAACAGGATCTGATCCCTTTTGTAGTCGTTGAGTGAATCATCCAAGTCTCTGATTGTCATCGTCATTCGGTCCTTTCGCCAGCGGAGGTACATTCTGAAAATCGAAACGGGATATTTCAAACCGGTGGTTTTGTTTGCTTATGTTTTATCATGGGATGAGATATTACTGCAGATTGGATAGAGAAATGAAAAATGGCATATGAATTGGAGTCACTATAGGTTTTCAAAAGTCAGGAAGAATTATTTCGAGTTCGTATAAATGCAGCAATTCATACCTTCCATAAGTATCGCAATCCGAAAATCCGATCCAGTTGCTACCATCGACTGGGGGCTGTTTGAGGACCTGGAATTCACTTTTCATTAACAAAATTTGGATTCATTTTCAAAAATGATAAGTTTCATGAAATTTCAAAGCATCAGAACTTTGAGAATACCTCAATTTACCAGAGGCCAGAGGAAAGATATAAAAGATAAAATCTTATCGAGAACATGATATTAAAAAACCTCATTTTGCAATCCCATGCTTGCATATTTGGACTTCCTTGTCATTCCGCTAGCTTGACCGATAGCTTGGCCAGCTTTTCGGATTTCAGCTTCTCTGAAATCAGATTATTTATAGATCAAGACGAAATTAAACTAGTTTTCTAAATTTGTCTTACGACCATAAATTCTACCTGATTCTCTGTTTGGTCCTTTCAATGATAGTTTCTTCCTGAAGCTGCTTGAAGCGTTTCGCCTCCGGATTCTCGCAAGTCACTTGACAGCGCATATGCCAATCTGAATTTAAAAATATGCATTTCCGAAAGCCTGATAAAATCGTGAAAATTTTCTATTTTAATGTGTCACCAGATTTTACGATTAAAACCAATGAAATTCAAAACCTTCCTCCTACCTAGCGGATGCTGTCCCTCAGGTACATTTTCATCGTCGTTTCTCCTTCTTTTCCTGGCGCCAAAATCATTCAAGGCGAGCTCCGCCTCCCCCGGCTCGTTTTCTTGATTTTCGACTTGTCCAGCGTTATTGCCGTCTCTAAAATGTCTTAACTCTAAAAACTAAATTGGAAATAAATTAAAATTTGGAATCCTTCTCAAAATTGTCCAAGTTCTTGCGCGCCCTTCTCAAAAACAGTATTCTTTTGAAGATGTATTTTTAACAAATTTAGTCCCGCCTCTATTTCGAAGAAAAACTCACGGATACTGTAGCGCGTCCAAATCGAGGTCCGCGCCGTCGAAAGCATTGAAATTGTCACTATCGTCAAAATCCATTTTTCTAGAAAATTAAGATGAAAATTTGTATGAAAAAAAACTTAAAAATTTAAATCGGTTTTTAACGACTAATTTCTTGAAACACGACAAAAATTTCGTAAATTATCTTTATTCAACCAAAGAAAGAAAGAAATCTGAATTTAAATTTGTTGAAGAAAAAAAGTAGAGCTCGAGAATGTGTCTTTGAAAATCGAAATCAACCGAGAAGTTTACCTTAGAATTTCGAAGAACAAACGATATTTAAAAAGGAAAACTTTTTTATCAAAGTGTAAGATAAAACACTACTTGAGAAAAAACGAGGAAGAGCAAATGTTTCGAAAGTTTATCGGTCGAATTTTGGAAAAGTTGAAAATTCGGACTATCGAAATTTGTCAAAATTCGGCCGATAAAATTAAAAGAGATCCTACGTTCTGGAATTATCCTGAATAGGTGTCCTTTATCCAAGAGAGGGGTTGCGAATTAAAGAAATGTGTACTCTGAGTTTATAATAAGGAGTGGGCGTGGCTAAATTAGCTCGGCCACTTTTAGCCAAACTCACGAGTCGAATATAACAAAAGACAAAGATGCTCAACAAATTTTCGGATACGTGTATATTCTGCTAAAAATAAACCGCTACAATGACCTTTAGGCAGAATATTCCGCACCCAAAATATTTTTTTGAATTTTTGAACCGGGAATTCTAAGCTGATCAGATTGAATAGAAAGAAGAACAACTTGTTCTGTATTTTTAACGAATAAATAGAGTCCCTAAGCTTCTCTTCCCCCTTGCAGAAATGCGTCTGTGGTAGAAACGTAGTTTGAAGTCAAAAATTTAGAAAGGAAGCACCCTTCAAACCCCAAATGTCATAAAATATCTAGTCCAAATCGATGATAAATTTGACAAAATGGTTGTGCCAAAAACCAGGTCATAATTTTTGCGTTCACTCAGTTTGAAGCTTGTCAAAATGTATTCATTTCGAGCAACGGATTTTTGAGATTCTTTCGGCTAGGAAATTTCTTGATTTAATTTTTTCTTCACAATAACTGTTTACTACCCTGTTGACATTTCTGCTACCAACATCAAATCACCATATCTACTTGGGGACCCTACGAATAAAACAAGAAAAAACTAACAATGAATTTTTAAATTAAATTTAGGGCGAAAAAGTAACCTTAGATCCTCAAAACACAAGAATTTTCAAGAGGCATGAAGCCCTGTCGAAGTTTCCAATTTTTTTATTTCGAAAAAAAAACTGGAAACTCTTCTATCAAACGTGAAAGTCTGACCCCGCTTTGCTTATTCTACCATTAGAAAATCAGGAAGAAAAACAGAATTTTAAAGAGATTACACATAAAAATCTGATGGTTGAAGAAATGTTAAATATGAAATCAAGAAGAACAAAAGTGGACCGACATAATTATCAAAGAAGATATTATGGGGGTCTTTCACAAATTTAAACAAAAGAAAAGGAAATTCTCAAATTGAAAATCGTCATGAAAAAAACATAACTTTTTCAATCTGCGAGTTAAATAAAACGAAAATCTTCATGGTGGGTTTTCACTGAGCATTGATGTTGAAGAACCAAGTTAAGGCACAATAGTTCGCCGAATTGAAACTGGTCAAATTTTCAAAATTGTTCATTTCAATATTCAGTTATTCCCACCACCCTTCAAATATCTTATCCCTCTCATCGTTTGTCCCCTCCTTTCAGCCAATGTGCCGCCGTTCAGTGCTGCTGCTGGTTGTGATGCTCACGATCGCGGTGCTCGCCACCCGACCCGCGTCCGCCTCTGTAGTTGCCGCGGTAGCCTCCTGGAAATGTAAATAAATTGTAGGCATTTTCATCGTTTCTTTGGAACATGTCATGGTCTCATCTTTCGGAAAACTGCATATCTTTCTACACGGAATTTTGAGAAAATTGATAGGTTTGGCGAAGTAGATATACATGTTTATTTTAAGTCAGAAAAGCTGCGACAAACAAATCATCTAAATCACCAAGAAATTTCCAACTGCTAGCTTCAAACCTTTCGAAGCACATTCTACTTCTCAAATCCACGAATTCTCGTACCTTCGCGATCGCCCCTGTGTGGTCTGTCGGAGTTGTAGCCTCCGCGATTGTTGTCCCTGTCGCGGTTGAATCCACCACCACGGCCATTCCCACGTCCTCCCTCGAATCCGCCACGACGCTCGCCGCGCTCGAAGTTGCCTCCTCTGCCGCTTCCGCTGCCGCCGCGACCTCTGAAGGGCGCTCCGCCACGTCTGTTGCCGTCCCGCGGGTAGTCGCGGTCTCGGCCACGTCCGCTGAAGGCGCCCTGCTCGCCGCCTCCACTTCCAGTGTTCAGCTGATCTTTCGGCGCGCTCGTGTCAGAGTGAGGGGTCTGAAAACGTGGTGTTCCATTTTTCCGACCTTATCAAGATCCGACCTGATGACGTTGTTGTTGTTGCTGTTGAGGGGCTCTGTCCTGATTGCCACCGACGAGATTCGCCCAGGTGCGGGGTTTCGGCGGTTCGCTGGGTGTTTGCGGAGCGGGGTCCTGCGGCTCCGAGTTCGAGATGGTCTTCTTTCGCGGCTGCAGTTCGTCCTTGGTCGGAGTCGGATGCGCGGACGACTTCTCGCGGTGCGCCGAGTGGTCGTCCAGCTTCGGCTTCTCTGAAAATATTTTCTTGATTTTCACAAGTCCCATTTCATCTACGTGCCCTCGGGATGAGCGACTTGGTTGAGGTCGTCGTAGTTGGGCTGCGAGTGACCGTTCTGCGGGACGATCTTGTCGATGATGTGTGCAGCATTGGCGTTGTTGACCACGACCTCACTGACCTTCTGCATCATCGCAGCCGTGCGACGCTTCTCGTCGAACGCGACATCGACCATCTGGAAAAGTGATTTTTTTTTTCGGAGCAAGTTTCGATGCAAATTTTCGTACCTGAAGAATGTCCGAGAAGACGTAGAACTTCTTCGCGGTCTGCTGAGCCAACACGAACGTCTCGACGAAGGGGGCCTCGTTCCGCTTGCCGCACACCTGCACCACGATTCCACCAGCCGAAGAAGGAACGGACTAAATTTTTGTTCACCTTTAGAAACAAAGCTCTAGCATTTTTCCTAGAATTGTTGAAAGCATTTCTCAGTTTATTTGAAACTTATCAATAGCACATTGTGGACTAACCTTGATAGAGTAGATCTGGAACTTGGTGAACTGATCGGCGAAGCGTCTCTCGATCTCGTTGCCAATCTCCTA
>LIAE01008309.1:89241-125569 GCA_002287525.1 Diploscapter pachys | reverse complement strand
AAGAGGGCTACAGAGCTCTGCTCGACGAAAAGAAGGTGCGGAAATTTCTAGAAATCGAAAAATTAATTTTACAATTTTTTGCAAATTTTGAAAGATCTATAGAGTAGAGTGAGGTGATTAGCAAATCTGCTTTGGAAAATGATGAAGAAAACTTTGAAACTTAGAAACGAGCGAGAGAATTACCAAAAATTATCTTTCGAAGAAAATAGTAGGGGAATTTTGAAACTTATTTTTTTAAAATAAGAAATTCAGGATAAACGCCTGGTGCAACTTCTGCAACAAACTGATGAATACGTGGAGTCGCTCTGTTCTCTCGTCAGACAACATCAGTCCACGGAAAAGAAGAAGAAGAAGGAGGAAAAGAAAATGGACAAACAGATGGAAGGTAAGAATTGTTATATTAAAAAAAAAAAACATTTTAAAATCGGTGGATAAAAGAATCAAATTTTGAAAAAGAAAAACCATATCTTATTACATGATGAAGGATGGGCATAAAAACCAGTTGATTAGATTTTTGAGATTTGATTTTTAGAAGGCGAAGCCAAAATCTACATCCGTGAGATCGAAACCGGCAAAATTCTGAGCTCTGACGAGGGACCAAAGTCGGACGAACTCGAAATTTGGCTGGAAACGCATCCTGGATACGAGGTTAGAAAGTTGACTACTGTATTTGTTGAAACGACCGCTACTCTACATCAATTCATCTCGATGATACCTCGAAAACTTAGAAATTCGTGAAACTTATATTTTAGAAAAGGAAAAAAATAAGATGGCTAGATTTATAAATATGGAAGGGGCCTCGGAGACATTGTTTTCCACAGTATTTCAAGAAAATATAGGAATTTTTAAAATAGAATTAAAAAGATGAAAAAGATCTATAATTAAAAAAAAAAATTTTAATCAATAAATTAAACATTCTAGGTGGTGCCTCGCGATCAGCAGTCGGACAACGAGTCTGACGATGACATGGATCAGAGAATCGAGCCTGAGAGGAAGAAGACGGACGAGTATGAAGGGCTCGATGAAGAGACCAAGGCTAAGATGATCCTCGAAAAGGTTATTCAAATAATTAACCAGTTAATTACCCTAATCATCTTCAATGAATTACTCTAATTATCTTAATTTAGTTACGCTTTCGTTAAATTTTTACAATATTTTGAGAATTAAAAACATTTAATTACCTCAATTAAGTATTTAATTGGTCTAATTACCTCGACTTAATTACTCTCAATTAAGGCAAGGAATGAAGAGGACGAGTACGATCAGAAGAGTCGCAAGAGAATGGCGGACTACTACGCGACTGCGCACAGGACCAAAGAGAAGGTCGTTCAGCAGCACTCGACCATGGGCGGGAGAGACTCGACCCTGCAGCTTAAACATTATCAGGTTCTATTGTTTTATTTTTGGGAAGTTTGTATAAATTCACATAAACTGCCATAAGATTACAGAATTTTAAAAATGTTGCAAATTTTAATTTTCTGAAACATTTTAATTTTCAGCTCCAAGGCCTGGAATGGATGGTGTCTCTCTACAACAACAATCTCAACGGTATTTTGGCCGATGAAATGGGTGAGTTTCGAAAAAAATTTTTTTTCTTTTTCAAAATCCACACTTAACTTTCCGTAATTATTAACCCTTTCAAATGGCGAAAATTTAATGTAATTTCTTGAAACAGGATTTTTTTTTTTTTAAATCCAGTATATTTTACTCGAATCAGTAAATTACCACCTAACCAATTCGCGCTAGTGAATTTCTATAAGCCGAGAGTTGTATCGAAAATTTTGATTGAAATATAGATTTTTCTCCAAAAATACTGACGTGTTTCTAGGTCTCGGGAAAACCATCCAGACCATTTCCCTGGTCACCTACCTGATGGAGATCAAGCAGAACAACGGGCCTTTCTTGATCATTGTGCCCCTGTCCACCATTTCCAACTGGTCGCTGGAGTTGAACAAATGGGCGCCTCACGTCGTTACAGTAAGCCAAAATTCGAATTCTAAGATACTGTATTCTTTCAACAACAACAAAAAATCGGGTCTTCTATTTTTTAATATTCTAAGAGGGTCTTCTATTTCTAATATCTTAAAGGGGAGGGGGGGGTCTTCTATTCGATGAGGATAGCTTATTTCTATTTTTCAGATCATCTACAAAGGAAATAAAGACGCCAGACGAAGGGTGGAACATTCGGTCAGAAAAGGCAGTTTCAACGTTCTTCTAACGACCTATGAATACGTCATCAAGGAGAAGGCTCTTCTGGGAAAGGTACGGTAATCAGAGATTATGTCATCCGTCTTAAGGCTTTATCCCCTTAACCATGTGATTTCAGATCCGCTGGAAATACATGATCATCGACGAGGGTCACCGGCTGAAGAATCACAATTGCAAATTGACGCTCATGCTTAATGGATATTTCCATGCGCAGGTGAATCATTTATTTTCTCATAGCACAACGACACCTGAATTGACCGCTCAATCTTCTATCTTTACATTTTTACCACGAATTTTCTGAAACCTGCCTTAAAATGTCTTCAAAACTTGGAAAACTCAAAAATCCTGAAACATACAAATTTAGTTTTTTTTTTTTTTTTTTTTTTTTTAAATATAAAATTTTCAGCACCGTCTTCTCCTCACCGGAACTCCCCTTCAGAACAAGTTGCCCGAATTGTGGGCGTTGCTGAATTTCCTGCTGCCTTCCATTTTCTCGTCCTGCGGCACTTTCGAGCAGGTATAATTCAAAATTTGAAGGATCATTACTATTTTTAGCTCAGATTTAAAGTTAGAGTTTAGAAAGAATGAATTTAATTTAAGTGGTTCAATGCGCCGTTTGCAACAACTGGAGAGAAGGTCGAATTGAATCAGGAGGAAACCATGCTTATCATCAGACGTCTGCATAAGGTATCAATCAACCAATCAATCAATCAATCAATCAATAGAAATTTCGTATATCCGGATTAAAAGGAGATTGCAATCAAAATTCTAAGCGATTTGGCAAAAGATTCTGAATAATTTTCTAGAGAATATTTCTCTTGAAAATAGTGGTATTTTCTCCACTCTACTCACTAATTGAAACCTTGATTTTCATTAGGATATCGAAGTTGTTTGTTTTTTTTTGAAACATGTCAAATTTGTAGGTCCTTCGTCCATTCCTGCTGCGGCGTCTGAAGAAAGAAGTCGAGTCTCAGTTGCCCGACAAAACCGAGTACGTCATCAAATGCGATATGTCTGCGATACAGGTATAATCTTGAAAAGAAAATATTCCGCACTTTGCAAAATTTCCACTTTTCGCAAAGTTGCGGCACACTTTTTCAGCTTATTTTCTTTCTTAATCTCGTATTTCAGAAAATGCTCTACAAACACATGCAGAAGGGTCTTCTGATCGATTCCAAACAGCAAAGTGGAGCAAGGTAGAAAAATCAGTAATGAGAAGGAAAGAGGGATATTTTATCTTTTACTGATAAGGATTACTGTATCTCTGATAAAATAATAAGGGATTACGATAACTTTCGACACATGTTAATTTCAGAGCCCTCATGAACACCGTGGTTCACCTGAGAAAGTTGTGCAACCACCCGTTCCTGTTCAACACTATTGAGGATTCGTGCAGGCTGCACTGGAAGCTCCCAGAAATCACCGGACAAGAATTAGTCCGAGTTTCTGGTAAAAAATAATTTTTTGATATAATGATTCTAAAAACGAATATATTTTTATGAAAAAATTATTTGTTTTCAGGAAAGCTGGAGTTGCTTGATAGGATTCTGCCCAAACTTAAGGTGTCTAATCACCGAATACTGATGTTCTGCCAGATGACCACCATGATGAACATCATCGAAGACTTCTTCAATTACAAGAGTGAGTTTTTTCTTCTAATTAAAAAAAATAAATTTTCGACCTGTGCTCTTGGTAATGAAATTTGTCGAAAGTTCTTAATATTTATTTTCTTTTGAAACTTATTGAAAATGGAATTTCATCTATAGCATCGTCAATGCCTAGACTACTGAAATCATTCTAAATGAAGTTCTCTTATGCTAATTTTTTCTGAGATATTTAAGAAAACTATCAAATCTTATGAAACCAACGTTAGTAAGGAATTGAACTCTAATTGCAACTCGTTCTCAACTCGATTCTTGAAATCTATTTGAAAATCGATAGTTTTACTAAAAGTCACTTCAGTTACAGGCTCATTAAATAGTGAATTTAGATGAATTAAATTAATTTCTCTCATTTTCTCCTGAAACATCTAATTTTTCTATTTTTCAAAAATGATATTTTCAGAATGGAAATACCTTCGCTTGGACGGTTCTACTAAACCTGACGAGAGAGGAGCTCTGTTGGAACAATACAACGCGCCCGGCTCAGACATTTTCATCTTCATGCTCTCAACGAGAGCGGGCGGACTTGGGTTGAATCTGCAGACGGCCGACACAGTCATCATCTTCGATTCGGATTGGAATCCCCATCAGGTTATTTTTTTTTTTCATTTTTGAAAAACCAATAGCTTTTCTTGAAATAATAGAAGATTTCTGTAGAAATTTGCTTAAAGTTTGTACATCTTTGTTTTTTCTAGAAGAATTTTTAGAAAATGATATTTTTTGAAAAAAATCAATATATTTCGAATAAAATCCGCCGCCACTATTCAAAATAACGCGCTCCCTAAATTCAGGACATGCAAGCCCAGGATCGTGCCCATCGTATCGGTCAGAAGAGAGAAGTCCGCGTTCTGCGTCTCATCACGACCAACTCCGTGGAGGAGAAAATCCTCGCTGCGGCCAAATTCAAACTCAACGTCGATGAGAAAGTCATTCAGGTGAGAAAATAGAACTGGTTTCAAGGTCAAAGTCTACTTTTCGGAATGTCAAATTGTTTAGTTAAACATTGATGCTTATTTGAATGAAACATTTGCCATTCAAATGTTCGTTATATATCAACTTTTCCGAAATATAAACTCAAGCCGACTAAAAATCATCGTGATAAGCCAATTCTGGTCGTTAAAAATAACGGACGAATACATGTTATAAATCCTTATCTTTAGGCCGGAAAATTCGATCAGAAATCCACCGGTGATGAACGTAAACAGATGCTGGAGCAGATCATCAGGGCTCAGTCTGAGGACGACGATGATAATGAGGTTCCAGACGATGAGACTATCAATCAGGTAGGGTAGTTTGAAAATTATAATAAAACAAAGATAAAAAGTACTATTGAAAAACTATTGAGAACTTGAGATATACGATAATTAGAAGAGCATTAAAGAACTAAAATTTATGCCAATTTTTAGATGATCGCCAGAAGCGAAGACGAGTTCAACCTCTATCAGTCCATGGACATCGACAGAAGGCGTGAGGAGGCCAGTCAGTATCACAGGTTTGCAAAAATCGTATTTTTATAACTCTATCTTTTTCTAGCTAACCTTGAGACCTTATCTCTAATTCATGCCTTCAAACAACATAAGCTTTAGATTAAATAAAATGTTTTAAGGAATTTCAAAAATGAACAAAATTTATAGAAAAATGCCAATATTTTCAGAAGACCTCGCCTTCTGGAAGAGCACGAAATTCCCCCGGACATCATCAAGAAATCCGAGGAGTTCACGGAAATGGAGAAGGCTAGGGACGAGGGACTTCCTTCCAAGGAGGAGATCAGCGCGAGTGGAAGGAGGAAAAGAAAGGAGGTGGGATTTTTTGGAAAAAAAAGTCGTGAAAAAGTACAAAAATATTATTTTCTGTAAATATTCGACAAATTTCTGTTTCTGAAGAAATTTAAAAATTCAGGTCGACTACTCCTCTGACCTCATGTCCGATGAGCAGTTCATGCAGCAGGTCGAGGAAATGGAAGATGAAGCTGAGAAAAGACAAGGAGAAAAGAAGAGGGTACTTTTTCTGAAATTTTATATTTCATAGAAATTAAAAGGAATACTTTTTCTCTAAAAATTCCCATTATCTTTCTAAAAGAACAAAAAATATTAGATTGGGAAAAAAATCCTAATATTGATTTTTTAGTGTTTTGGAAAAATAGGAATTTGAATTTTAGGGAAGAAAGCGCAAAGTGGCCGACCCAGAGGACGAGCCCGACCCGAAACGGGGCAAGCCGAGCGAGGAGTTGATGAAGGCACTCAAGTCTCTGTATGATACGATGGTTGGGTACAAGACGTCGGATGGAAGGGAGGTCGCTGAGCCGTTCGTTCAGGTTAGCTGAAATTTAACTTCAACTTCAGAAAATAATCCTCAACCTCTGAGTTTCATAAGTTAAAAAAAACTTCATTTATAAAAGTATTTTTTCCTTCATACCTGAATTTAAAGTTGGGAAATGACATCTTCGAATAAAGAAAAGAGGGGTGATACAAATTAGACCTCTTGTTCAATTACAAGAAAACGGATTTTGAAAATTCAGTTGCCGTCCAAACGCGAACTGCCCGACTACTATGAGGTCATCACCAAGCCGATGGATTTCAATCGGATCCAGAAAAAGCTCCAGAATGAAAGGTTGGATTTCAAAATTTTGAAATTAAAATGAAAAATACAAGAAAAAACAACCAAATAAAATTCCAGATACTTCTCGGTCGAAGAAATGGGCGAGGACATCCATCTGATGTTCGAAAATGCGCGAACCTACAACCAGGACGGCTCCGAGCTCTACAACGACGCCATCATAATGGAGTCCGTTTGGACGCAGGTAGGGTTTTTTTTATGATTTTATGACTTTTTTTCCCAAAATCGAGTGTTGTTATATCAAAATTGAGTACTTTTTTCCTTAGAATAGAATATTTTTCTCCAAAGAAATGAAATACTTTGCTTTCAAAATGTTAATTCTTGTCTTGTTGGCTAATTATTCGGATTTATATGAGATGAAAAATGGGTTTTCAGTTGACCGGCGGTGATCTAACCAAGTTCCTGAGCCGTTTCGGTGCGGTGAGCATGGGCGCGTCGTCGAGCGGCAATTCACAGCCCGGCCCGAGCAATGCTCCGGATCGTGAGTTTATACTCATAGAAAACTAGCAAATAAGGATTACTGAAGCTTTTCTTAAAAGGACTAATGTATTTAGAGAAAAAAAAATACTATAGCTTTTTGAAAATGGATTGCTGTATTTGAAACAAGAAAATTACTGTAATTTTGCAGGTGTTCGTTCAAGATCCAGTTCCGCGACTCCTGCTGCAAATATGGACGACGTAAGCCGCGATAGCTCGGACACCCCTAAAAAGGACACGGGGGTGAGTGGAGAGGGCGAGGGGGTAAAAGAAAAGAATGTTGAGAATGAGTATGGAAAAGTTAGAGAGGGAGAAGTAAAAGAAACTGATAAGAATGTCCAAAGTATATAGAAGACATATTCTTGAAAATTCTATCTTTCAAAGAATAAGAAAGCTTTCATTTTTAGCCATTTGATAATTGTAAAAATTCGTTGAGAAAATTGCATTTTCAGTGATAATCGTTCGCCTGCTACTAATCGATTGAAATTGTATCAAGTTTTAGGAGAATAGCAATGCCTCTTCCACTTCGTCGAGCCGTCGCAAGTCCAAGCCGGCACGCCACGAGCAGGCTGACGAATGAGTCGGAATATCATGCACACCTGTAAATGGATATCCAAACACCCATCGTCGTCAAATCGCTCAAAGGGGAAATTTCGGTTTTTTTATTAAGCACACCAAAATCCCATAGACCGATCTCCAAAATGACAACTCGTGAATGAAAATGACTGGACCTATCTTTTCCCACATTATTCCTCCCTACTTACACTCCTTCCCTATCCCTCTATTTATTTATAGGTCTCGTCATTTAAAAATTGCGTCTAAAATAAACCAACTTTTATCAATTCATTCTTTAGAAATTTGGTCTATTTGTGTCCTGTCGTGCTTTATAAAAAAAATCCGAATTTTCAAACCCTTTCTTTTCCTTCTGTATAATTTTATACTATTGATCTCCTCTTCTAGCTAACTCTTTTTTCCTAAATTTTAGTAACCAATTCGGAAATTCTTTCCTTTTTCTAATTTATTATTCTAGCTCTTTGTAAAATTTGTCGTTAATGTTTTCTCTGAAAATCCGACCGATTTTTTATGTTTTTATCGTCGTTTTCTGTCCTTTTCTTTCGAAAAATGGCAGATTTTGTGCAAAAATGGTTCTGAATAAAGTGGCGTGGTCGAAAGTTTCGAGTTTAAAATGACACCAACTGGGCTATTTGACCATGGAAATGCCTCGTGTTTGTTGAGATTTTAGTTTGAAATTTGAAAATTGCATTTTTAGGAGTCTTCGATTTTCAATTTGTTATGGCGAGCACTTTACGATCGGTGAAGGTTAGTTCCGAAACTTTTTCGAAATCATATCAGCATTTTCTTTAGGAAACTTTAATTAAATTTTCGAAATCTTAAAAAAATATTGAAATTTAATAAAACTATCAGGAAAAGGTTGAAATTTTCAAAATATCTTTAAAAAAAGTCCTAATTTCCAGGGTCTGACCGCCCTGGTGACAGGTGGCGCGTCTGGACTGGGTCGGGGCACGGTTGAGGTGCTTGCCAAGAACGGAGCCAACGTGGTCATTCTCGACATTCCTATGTCGAAGGGCGCTGAGGTCGCCAAGGAAATCGGACCCAACGTCATTTTCACGCCGGCTGATGTGAGTATTCAACTGTATTCTTTTTGGCTAAAAACGAAAAACTTAAAATTGTAAGAAAGAAAAGGGTCGAAAATATCGAATATTGTGGATTTATTATTTTTATTAATAATGGGAGTGGTCTAAAAATCGATAGGCTCCGCTCACTCGTATGGAAATTTAGTAAAATCGCATTTTCAGGTGACGAAAACCGACCAAGTGGCAGCGTCCTTCGAAACACTGAAGAAGAATTTCGGGAACGTCGATGCGATTGTTAATTGTGCAGGTATCTTTTAAACTATCCAAGCAGTTCTAGGCAGGACTAAGCTAAATCTATCGTGCGTACTTACCTTAAGCTAAAATATCTCTCCAAAGTCTTATTTCGGGCTCAAATTCTACCTGTGTCTATCTAAGAAGATTGAGAATAAAAATTCTGTATTTGGTAAAAATATCCAATTTCGAGGAAAATGATATAATTGTTTAGGAATCGCCTATGCCTTCAAGCTGTACAGCTTCAGCAAGAAGGGTCTACCAGAGTTCTCGAAAATTCAACGCACTTTGGACGTCAATGTGATGGGCGCGTTCAACGTGATCGCGTACGGCATGCACACGATGGCTGAGAAGCCTAAAGATGAATTTGGCCAGGTATGGGCATTTTCAGAACATATTCAATCCTATGACCAAACCTAGGAAGAGATTAGTGCCAGACTTAAAATTTTCTCGGGACTGAAAAATAGGCCATGATTAGAAATTTGGTCGGACATAAATTTAGCTATCGAGCCCAAGTTTATGAATCTTTAATTTCAGCGAGGCGTCGTCATCAATACGGCCTCTGTGGCCGCTTTCGATGGTCAGACTGGGCAATCGGCGTATTCTGCTTCGAAAGGAGCGATCGTGGGCATGACTCTGCCCCTCGCAAGGGACTTCTCCGAGGAGGGCGTTCGCTTCATGACGATCGCCCCTGGGTTGTTCGACACGCCTCTGCTCTCGTCGCTCCCAGAAAAGGTCGAAATTTGAAAGTCTTATTATTTTGAAAGGGCACTTCTTTGAAAATTAGACTTGTGGAAGAAAGAGAAAAAAAAAATGTCGAACTTTCTAAACAACCAAAAATGCTTCGAAAAGCCTCTCTTCACTTACTGAGGTTTTTTTATTATATTTTCTAAAAAAGTCATGCATAAACTGAAAATATTCGTGCATTTCTGAGGTAAAATAATGCTGATGAAGTTAAAAATAATTAACTGTTTTTCAAAAATGTTTAACTTTATTTTTCAAATTTATATTTCAGGTGCACAACTTCCTGAAGAACCTCGTGCCGAATCCGCGTCGGCTCGGCTCACCGCAGGAATACGGAGAGCTCGTCAAACACATCATCGAGGTAAAACTATTTTTAAAATGTTTAATTATATATTTTTAAATTCAAATTTTCAGAACCCCTACCTCAACGGAGAGACGATCCGTCTCGACGGCGCGCTGAGAATGCCCCCGTAAATCTAGGACGATAGATACCGTAATCTTACTTAATTCAGGACTTTTTATTGATTTTAACAATTTACCAAAGATATCATTTTCGAGCTGAAATTCCGTGAAGTTGCCATTTATCAGCAGACTTCTCAAAACTCGACCCGCAAAAACCTGCAAATTGGCCCACAGAAAAGATAGTGTTTCGTATAGAGAGAAAAAGTATGTCTTCGTTATCTCTTTCGAAAAAGTGCTATTTTTCTGCGGGGTTCGGGTTTTTGTGGGTCGCGTTTTGAGAAGTCTGTTTATCAAGTACTTAAATCCGAGTTAAATTCGAGGTTTTCTGGTCGTTTTTGTTAGTTTTTAGGTAAACTAGGTGACTTTTATTGTTGATCATTTATAGTTGAATCGAATAAAATTTATTTTGTTTTTGAGGAAAACTAGTTTTTCAAATAATCCTCGACCCTTTTGTCGATGGTATGCTTTAGAGAGTACAAATAGCTGAGTTTGGTTAGAATCGGCCGGGCAGTTTCTAACTTCCTCTCGTTGAAAGCTTTTCCAAGCGAGGCGAGTTCTTTATCGATCGAGGTTTGGACGGTCTGAAATCTTCATTTTATAATTTTTTCGAGAAGGGTCGCCTATTTTTGAGGCGAAATAGTATTGATACAGAAAAAATGACGAACTTTCCAGGAAACCTTTCATAAATTAAAAAAAAAACCTGAAGCTCCTCTTCTAACTGGTCTTTTGAATCCAAATCAGCGACTTTTTCATTCCACTCCATCATTTCCATCAATTCATCCGGGTCGAGGTCGAGCTTACCTAAAATTAGAAAAATCAGATAGATTAAAATGTTAAAAACTAAGAAATCTAACTTTTCTCTTCATCGACTTTTTCGCCCGACAAAATTTCCATGAGGTATTTGGCGCGCTGGAATGGCTCCGATAGGGTTTTATAGGCGGCGTTTAGCATTCGGGAGTGCTCGTCTGAAATTGGCATAAATACAATAGTCTTTATTCATTTTAGTCTCCGTCTCTAAAGTTAACCAATAAAATTTTTAAAAATGCAGAGTAAAGCTACAGTAATCCATTCTTATTCTAATTCGCCCTCTACTTCTTCTATACTAAAATAGGAAAAAGTAAAACTATAGTAGCCCGTCTTTAATTTTGAAGAAAGGAAAATAAATCTACCCGACAAATTCTTTTCGCTCTCCGGAGAATTCACAAATTTGTCTGGATGCAGAAGGAATTGTCGGTCTCGGAAACTGAAAAGTAAATATTTTATCTTCGATTTTATGAGGTTTTCAAGACGACCTTTACACAACAACATCAAAATCTTCAAAGAGTGCTTCTATTCGAATTCTTTTGAAACATTAAAAATGCATTTTACCGCTTTTTGAGGTCGGTTTCAGAAATGTTGAACTGCGTCGGAAGACCGAGATATTCTAAATAATTCGATGATGTGGCAGGTGGCTGGACAGTGTGACCTAAAATCAGGTTACAATAATCTTAGATGTTTTCATAGAACCGTAAAAACTCGGTAAAAGTGTTCCTTGTTATTTCTTTATTAAAGTGCTAGAAAGATCTCATGAGATTTTGAAACTTACATTTCCCGCAGAAGAACTCCTTTGTACAGTTGACCATGTTGTTGCATTTCCAGCAACTGGCTTCATCACGACCGCAATTGTCGATGATTTTCTTGCCGCAAAAACGAACAGTCAGGAATTGGTGAGTACTTAATTGGGGTAATTAACGAGATAACTAGCATATTTATCACTAAGTAGGGTAGTTAAGCCAACATTAGTCAATTAACTCACGCTTTTCGAGAGGTTCCCAGAGCTAGTGAGGTAATCGTAGAAAGTCCTGGCATCTGAAGTTCTTCATTTTATTTTTACTTTCTACCTTTTCAAAAATAATCCAATTTGTAGTTTACAACAAACGCTTCCATAAAAATAAATGGTTGCGAAAACACAATTTATTTCCATTTTAAAAAAATTTTAAATTGAAGATCATTCGACTCGTAGAACAAATAACAAGAATAAATAATTCGAAAAATTACAACAAAAAAGAATCTTATTTCTTCGCGAAATCGACTTTCATATTCTGGTCGGGGTTGATTCTGAAAATCAAAAAATTAGAAAATTATCATCTAAATAAAAAATATTTAAATAAAAAAATTAATTTAAAAATACCTGAAGTCATTGAGTGCATCCTTGGCAGGAACGGCCAATTCTTCGGTGTCGAATTCGACGAAAGCGATGCCTTTGCGCATCGGGTTGAGACGGACGTCGCGAAGGCCGGGGAATCTTAATTTGTTCTTTTATTTTCTAAAAACATATAGACCTTTTTGTATCAAAAAGTATCGAAAAATAAGGAAAATCTTTGTGATCTATCAAAATTCGCCATTTTTCATAAGAAAAGCTTATATTTAAAAAGATCATGAAATTTAAAAACAAAAAAACCGACTGATTGAAGAGGACTTGGAGCTGGTCGACGGAAGTCTCATGGGGCAGGTTCGAGACGAAGAGGATCTTGTTCGGAGCGCCATCCTTCGCCGGGCCGTCTCTGGCCGGCTGAAAATGATTTATTTTGATTATTTTTTATAGCTTTTAAAGTTTATTCTTTAATTAGCAATTCGAATTCACTTCATTTTCTAACTGAAAAGAAGTGATTTTATGTTTTTTTTCCTTATTTTGAATATCCTTTATTCACATTTTTAAAAGCGAGAAAAGGGATGAACTTTACAAAATGTTCATTTTTTTACAAAGTTGGTACCTTTTTCTTGGCTTTGAGTCCTTTGGGCTTGATGGGCCTCTCGATGTAGGTGCCCTTTGCCTTGGCGATCACGTCCGAGTCCTCTTTTGCGTATTGGATTCTCTAAAAATATTTTGTCGGGCAATTTTCTTGAAATAATTTTTCGTAACACATTTTCAGGAATAAAAACTTTGAAAAATCAAATAATGAACAAATAAAAAATAGTAAAAGTAAAAAACTCTAACCATCGGCTTTTCATAGAGCGGAAATCCCTGCATGGCCCTGAGAGCGTTCGAGGCGGCGGAAATTTCCTTGAAAATTATATTATATTTCTATTTTCTCTTCATACTACTCCTTAAAAATAAGACAAATTACCTTGAAAGCGACATGAGCCTGACCCCTCATTTTGGAGGAGCGGAACGACATCACAGTGACGATTTCGCCGAACTGTGTGAAGATGCAATGCAGTTGGCGTTTCAGCTCTGAAAATTTTCAATAAAAATCGATTTTTAAATTTAAGATTTGTATATATTTTTTCAAATAAAATATTCTAATTTTTGAGAAAAAATTTTAGATTTTTAAAAAGTTAGAAAAATTCACGCACCACTCTTCTTGACCTTTTCATTGAGGTTATTGATATAGATGGTGTGGTTGGGTTTGATGTCGCTCATTTTCTAAAAAGATTAAAAATAAAAAAAAAATAAAACACAAGTCGAAAATCGAGCATCATTCGAATTGCAAAGTGGGGGCAGTCTCTTTCTTTTCTCCCTCTTTCTCTCCCTTTCTTTCTCATAAAATTAGCCTCGATTTTCGAAAAATCGATATCCGTTTTGTTCAAAATCCCTTAATTTTCTCGTTTTGCTAAAAATGTCACATCTCGCGTTTCAGCCGGCCATGCAGAAGGCATCCTTCAACCTTGGCAAGCAGGTCGTGAGGTTTCATTCGACTGGTAAACATTTCTTTATTTTATTCTAATTATTTATATTTTTTTAGAAAAGTTAGAACAAAATTTCAGGAGGCCACCGCCACTCGGCTGCTCCGAAAATCATCACCGGCATCGAGTACGCAGAGGCGTTCAAGAAGCAAGGAGGTACGGCTTTTCATTTTTTTTAAACATTTAAATCATTAAAAATTCTTATTTTCGCTGTGAAATTTGCGGAAAATTCTTTAAAACCACTAGAAATTTTAGAGAAATTAGAAAAATCTGTATTTTCCATTTTATTTTCCCCCATTTTTGTCCTTTCAGGAGGCAATCCAAACTGGGCTGACTACAAGTGCTCGGAATACTTGAACATGAACAAGTACTCCTATTATGATACGGAGGTGATTTTTGCTTTTCTTTTTATTGTCATGTTTCAAGAAAACGACAAAAATGCTACTTTTGATGTTAGCAATCTTTCCACATTTATCTTTTACCTTCTTCACGTCAATAAAATGGTAGAAGTTCACTATCTTTGAAAAAATATGCTTCATTTTTACGTTTTAATTCAGGCCACAATGAAAACGAGCCGAGTGCCCCAGCCCACGAATAAGAAACCCGACGTTGCGCCGAGTTTCAGGAAGTAGGCCATAGCCGAGTGATTAGAATGCTCAATTTTGACAAAGTTTCATGAATCCTAGAAAACTAGATTTTTTGCCAAAATGTAGATAAAGATTTTTTTAAAGTTGTTTTTTTACAAACATTTACTGGTTTTTAGCCAGCAGAATATTTTTTTTATTTTGAAGATTTTATTTTTATCACTTTCTCATCTCTAGAGAGTATTCGAGGAGCTTGTTACCTAGGTAACTTCCTTTCTTCGTTTCTCAATTTCTTACCTTTTGTTTTGATAAGGAGATCTTTCACGCCTTTTATTCTCGAATCTAGCAATCTCGAAATTCAAAATGCAACTTTCTTTTCGAGCTTTCTGATTCAACTTTACTTTTACCCCTATTTTAAGCCTTTCGCTTTTCAAACCGGAAATTAACTTGACCCCCCTTGAACTTTGCTTTTCTAGACGGACTTTTCCAAATTTCTTTTATTTCAATTTTCTTTATTAAAATCTCTTTAGAAGATTGAAAAGCTTTATCTTGCATTTTTTTTTTTAATTTCGTCGTTTTCGTATTTTTTTTATTTCGAAAGAAATATTTTTGTTTCAGATGGTTGAAAAACTCGATGTTTCTGAATTGAAGAAACTTCTGGACGCGCCTTCGAATGAGGTCGCAGAATATCTTCGCCAAACAGTCTCAGCCCTTGGGGCCAACAACAAATTCTCGGACGTCGATTACTTTTCGAGAGAGGTAGCAATTTCTTTCTTCATTTCTAAATTTCATTAAATTTATTGAAATTGAAAATTCTTATGCAGAATTTTGAAACTTATCAAAAATTTTCGAAAAGAAATACTGAAACTTGCAGGCATTTGTCAAATTGATCGAGAAGCACTCGTCTGACGGCAATGAAGTCGTCGTCGTTCTTCTGGAGACGATCAGAATTCTGGCAAGAGACGCTCACCAGTTGGACGTTCTTCTGAATGATAATGTCACTGATTTCATCCTCAAACATAGCGGACTAAACGAGCATAGGGAGGAGGACAGAAATTGTGGGTTTATTTCTTATCTTTTAATTTATTTTAGGTCTCTTGTATTTTCTACTCTTAAGTTACCCTTACTTTCTCTAGTTTTTACTCGCTTTTCTGCAAAATAGCAAGTGGAAAAGAAAAAAGGAGGTGAAAGATACAAGATGCCTTATTTTATTAACAGCCTAGCTTTATTTTTTAAATTTGAATGTGCAATAATAACTTTTAAAAATGTAGATTTTTCATGAAATTTTAAAAACTTATTTTTTAATATTGTTTCAGCGATCTTCGAAGCCGACAAATGCCTGATCAACACGCTGTATCACAGCGATAAAATGCGGCAGAATTTTTTGTGAGTTTACAAAATTTATACAAAAAATAGAACATTCTTTTCTTCAAATTTTTAGCCAATAATCTAGAAATTAAAATGTTAAAGTTAATTTTAAAAAAAAATCTAAAGAAAAAAATACTTGAAATCTAATAAAATAGAAATCCAGAACGAGTACTTTATGGCCTTAAAATAAACCAAAAATCAGAAAGTGCCTGCCATCCCTGATCGATCGTATTTGTGCGTTGTCAACCCAGAAATTGGATGGGAATTTCACGTTTTTCCACGAATGGACCGAATCCGACCGGGATGAGCTCCAATTCATGGACATGCGAATCGCGTTCATTACGTCGGCACATATCAGGAAAGTCCAGGTGATTGATTTTTGTTTGAATTTCTCCCTTTGAGCAAATGTTTAGAATTTTTACTAGAAATAGACCATAAATTTATTTTCTATTGCTTTGCGGTGTTTTGAACAAGTATCTAAAAGTTTTATCTTTCAGGAAACCTGGCACAAAAACTCGGCGACTTTCCACATGTGGCTGCACATCGTCAGGGATTCTCTGATCCGTCCGAATTCGCTGAGATTTTCTCATGAAGGTATTTTTTTCGAAAAATATCCTAGCCAGTTTTAGTCTCCTATTTTTTTTTTATAATTACATGAGAAATTAAATTTTTAAATACCTCAGCTGACTCTTATCATCTATTCTTTATCACGGAACGAGATAATAATTTCAGGCCTGAAGATTCTGTTCAACGTACTGTGCCACGGCGCTTCAGATTCTTTGGACGATGATTGTTTGCAAGAGCTGACTCTTCTATTAGCGGTAATAAACTTCTATTCCAGCATACTGTGATTGCCGTAATTCAGGTGATCGTGAAGGACGCCAATGCGGATTTGGAATTGCATCAGAACGCCGTCAACGTGATGGCGACTCCAGCCTTCGACCCGAGACCCGATATTATCTGTCCGAAAGTCGAAGTCAAGGAACAAAATCACGTAAGATTTATGGAATATATATGAAATCCAGCAGATCTTTCCTTCCCATAATAAGATAGCTCTGCTAAACGTCTTGGATAAGTTTTATGGATATGTGAAACCCCGGTTTTAAAAATCAAAAATGATGATTTTCAGGAATACTGGGACGACCGAGATATGTCCGTTCTGGATTCACTGCTGAAAATCCTCGAGAAAAAGATGGACGAGGTAAAATTTCTTATTTAAAAAAGATATGATTATTTTTTTATTTTCAGACAAATTCAACCGGGAAAAACTCGGACCTACTAGCGACCTATTTTACGGCGCTGTGCAGAATTTGCGCTGCATGCAAAGAAGCGAGGAGATATTGTAGGCTAAAGGTACGGTAACTATCGATATTTTGCTAGTTTACAGAAAAAAGAACGATCTTTCTAAAAAAAATTTAGACTATCCACATTTCGAACAGAAAAATTGATATGCTTCAAAAGTTTTCAAGATTCATTCAAAAGAAGTAGTTTTCATTGTCTTATTCATTCAAATGCTATTAAAACGATAATTAACCACTCAATGACCCTAATAAAATAGATAATTACCGACTTAATTGCCCTAATTTAATTACCCCCAATTAAGGTGATTCCCCCCTTGAAGGACAAGGACGTCGAGCATCGTCCTGAAGAAGGCAAGACTTTGCGGAACAAGGTCGTCCGCGTCATGATGAGCCCCTCGCATTCAAAGGAAGTCGCTGCCGAGTTCTTGTTTATACTGTGCAAGAGATCAGGTAGATTTTTATTTATTTTTTCTTATAAAAAATCGGTAGAAAAATACATTTACTTGAGAAATATTTGAAATTTTAAAAGAGGTTTCAGAAAAAAAGTAGAGCTAGTTTGGAAAGATTCAAAAATCAATGGACGCAAGCAAAAATCGTTATCAGAAATTGAAAAATCAATGCCTTTTTCCATCTAATGCAAACGTGAAATTTCATGTTTCAGAAAAACGCCTCTAATATGACTAAGACCAAAATTTAGTTACAATTTGGTTGTTTGAATAGGGACTAAAATAATTCAAATTCCAGTGTCTCGCCTGATAAAGTACTCCGGTTTCGGTCACTCTGCTGGCCTACTTGCCAATTCCGGTCTCCTTGGCCAAGTTCATCTGCCAAAGAGAAGTTCGGATTCGGAGGACTCAGAGACCGAGGAATATGATGCTGTCAGGAACAAGTAGACGATTTTTATTCTTAAAAATAATTTTAAAATCTTCAAGAAAGATTCTCAGTTTGTTTACCTGAATTATTGGATAAGAACGCAGAAAAAGTTTCTAAAGATATTTTTCCAGTTAAATTTTATGAAAAAATGACAAATTAAAAAAAACAAATTTCAGAGTGAACCCCGTAACCGGTTACATCAAGCCCGAGGGCCCAGATCCGATGGCCGGAATGACCGAGGAGCAAAAAGAGTACGAGGCGATGAAGCTGATGAACGCCATGAACAAAATGATCGATTCGGGTGGGCAATTACATGGCTTAATTACCCTCTCAATTAACTCGAGATAATTACATCCTAATTATAGGGATAATTAAACCGGCCCGAATGGAGGGTGGCAAATTAGTGGAGGCGTCTCATGTGCTAGAGCTCACTAAGAATATTCCTACGCCTAAAAACTCCGACAGCGAGGACGATTAATTGGCTAATTATCTGTCGACTTAATTACTGTGCTAACTACCGACAATATTTATTTGCTTTCGCTAAATGTAAATATCTAGTCTGGAATCGAAATTTACATAACGCTTTTCGGCCATAATTTCATGATCTCAGAAAACTTCAGCTTTACACTCTCAGCTATTTGAAATGATTGTATTCATTTTCTTTCGACTTTAAACGAAGTTTTTCGTACAAGGTACAGCGAAATTTGAATCTTATGACATAATGATTAATAATATGTTATAAAAAACGAATTAAATAGGCACAACCTATTTGAATTATGACGAATTAAGGTTCAGATCTTCATTTCACTCTCACTTTTTATACTTCTTTCTAAATATGTCTAAATTCGAAATCCTTTGTAATATTTACCAAATAAAGACGTTCATCAGAATACATTTCATAAATTCATGATATCACAATGCTCCGAAAAGTCATAAAATATTTTCGGAAATATGAATTACTAAAGTGACCTTCAAGTACAGTTTCATAGCATTTCTAATAATGCAGCCTACCATACTCATACAATTACTAAGCCATAATAATCATAGGCTAAAATAAAGGTGGGCGGAGTCTAAGACCATCTATTCTCTAACGCAATGTTAAAGAATAGAAATCAAAAGTCGGCTGTCATATAATAGCCACCTATTAAACTTGGCCACGCCCACTTTCTTTTCTTCCTAGAATAAGTCCTTTCTATTCAAGTATCATCCAGGCGAATGGAAATTCGTCGATTTTTTTATTTTCATAATTTTATATTGATTTTTTAGGAACCATAAAATCGATATTCTAATTTCTATGCCTGGATGTTGGCTGGTATGAGAAGAGTTGTTCGTAACGAAAGGCACACTTTTCGTCATGACGCTTTCTTACACCCTCTTTCTCAGGTATATGAGTTTTATTGATTTTTAATTTTGTTTAAATCCGACTTGCAACTTTTTTCAAAAACTACCAACCGCAATCGCACTGCAGTTTCAGAGCCACAACCGAAACCGAGTCGCACCGCATGTGTGGTTGATTTTTTCACAACTGCAACCGCGGTTGCGGTTATTTAATTGCAAGTCTGTTTAAAACCTGTTTTTCTCAAAACAAAAATTTGAAGTACATCTTTCACGGTTCATTCTTAAAATAATTTTAAAAATCAACTATTCATATTTGAAATATCCGAAAAACGGGCTCGAAATATTTTTCATCATTTCTTTATTTTAGATGTCTCCCTGTAGATTTTCTTTATTAGAACATGCTCCTCAGGGAGAAAGAGAAGAAAAATTCATGGAATGTATTCAACAGAGGAAATTGCCTATAGTAAGTTTTTTTACAATTTGAGTATTTTGATGATTCAGTCATACTGTAATATAGAAATTTTATGGTGAAGATGTTAGTCATCTAATTTGATAAAATTTTTGCGTGGGAAATTTGACACTAGATATCGAGATATTAAAATTAGATCGATTTTTCATCAAAGAGCGGCATTATTTATGAAGAATTCTAGAATGATCGGAAGTTTTTTTTTTGAAACATTCACATAAATACTGAGAAACGTTTCAACTTCCGCTGGTCAAAATGATTTCACCCTTGCTAACATTAGAGCTATTTGCGGTTATGGTTTATGTCTCACTAAAAGCCCTTATCAGTAAAAAATGGGGCTTGACATTTTGATTATCACCCCTGAAAAAGGTTAACTCTTTATGGTTGCTCATTATTTCCAATCAAGTTACGATTTTTTTAATAAAGATTTTGCTTAAAAACATGAAATATGAAAATTTGAATTTATATCTTTTCAGCAAAATAAAATTTCACAAATGGAAAGCGAAGTAAAAATAAATAAATATGCCAATCGTTTTATTCCCTATGCTTTAACATAGGGTTTCATATATCCCTTTTTCTTATCCTCAAATGCCATCTTTTGACCCATATCTTTAATGTTCCGGTGCTGCAAGAAAAAGTTATGTCCTACCCCATTTACCTCATTTCTCTACACATAGATAAAATCTAGCCTACTGGAAGGAAGAGAACAATGGCCCGAAAAGAATATTCTAATTTTCAGACTTTGCTTGATCTCGGTGTAAATATTGAATTGGACCTAGCGGCTTTACCCAGGATACCGAATAGCAATGAAAATGGCTCGAATAGAGTAAGCATTTTTTTCAGGAAATTTAAAAGTTGAAACAATCAGGCGTATTTTGAATCTTCGCCATTTATATTTAACGGAGTTTATGTCCGAGTGGTAGGCTGGATGCATGTTCGGGATCTAAATGGTCAAGCTAGGTTCGAATTCGTTGAAGGTTCGTTTTTCTGCCAAAAATATTTCTTTCAATAGTTACTTCTTTACGAAGCTGATCTTCGTTAAATTATTTTTTGCAAAAGAAGTTTCAGGTCATTCCGCGAATGAAATCGACTATCTTTCGATTCATGAAATGCGAATGTTACGAGCCAATGGCCTACCAATTGATCTACCTCACAATTCAAATCAGGATGCTAACACGAATAGCAATAATAATAATGCTCAAGCTGGTGGAGCTCGAAGGGCATAAGATCTAATTTTTAATTTTTATCATTCTTTAACCCCACGAACATATTAAACCACATAGTGAACACTAAAATGACCCAATGATAAAGTATAGCTTTCTAAAACCGGCTAGATCTATGATATCCCGGATAATTAATGATTTGGCTTTCAAGTTGGCATATTTGATGGATGCTTTCATTGAATCTGTTTGGAGCAGCGAATCCAATAATGATCGATTAGATTTACCATTGAAATTCATCCAAGTTGATCTCATTTAATTGTGATATAAAGATCTTTATCTGTGATAGTGAATAAAAAATAAATTAAAATATATATTTTTATTATTAATTTTAAAAAATCCCGCATTTTTTCAGCTTAACTTCACATATTGTGATACATCTTTTGACATATTGCATAGCAAGATGCCACAACAATTAACCGATTTTACACATTTCGTCGAGAGCTAAGAGGAGAAGGGACATTAAAATTCGAAAACGAGGGCGATATAATGGGATAAATGAGGATTAAGAGGAGATAAATCGAATCCAAGAAATTAAATGAGGGTCCGATTAGTGGCGGATCGAAGTCGGATTTTGAAAATCTTGGAGTCGGAGTCAATTCCGGTTGGACACTGATCGAAAATTGCAGGAAGAAGCCTATATGATTAGAGACCGCAAGTTTCACCCACTCTGTACGGACAAAATCAAGAAAGAAAACTTCGTCAAAATTTTCAAAAAACTCTAGAATTTTTGCGAATTGATTTTTTTCTGATTTTTCTTTTCCCACTATTAGATATGAGCTTAGGGAACATTTTTTCTTCCGGAACATGCTCCCGAAACACGAGTTGAGTTCGCGAAAATGGATACTGAAAATTTCAAATCGCTCGTGTGAGTTTCATAGGCCGTGATCATCAGCGCTCACGCGGAATATGAAAGATTACATTTTTCTTGTTATTTTGTGATAGAAACTGCATCGCTTTTCAGCCCGCCGCAGGTCGCCGCTGGAAAAAACGATTTCCCTAAGTAAAAAGCCCGTGCGCCCCGTTTAACAGCGTATTGACTCATCAGAGAGTCCCAAAATTATCGTTATTTTAATTTTTTTTCAATTTTCACCCGATTATTGCATCCAATATGGACAATTCTTCAGCTTTCACTGTTCCTCCGGAAGACAACGACGCTTTGACTAAGCCACACCCACTAATAATGCACGGCAAAGTCGCCGCATGCTAGTGGTTAAAATAAATGCTTGACGAAGTTTTACTAACAAAAAGGGGATTTTCGAATATCATCTTCAAAAATTCATATCTTTGGTTACACTGATCCATTTTTCATGTTTTTGTTATAAACTTGGTTAGCCCATTAGATTTCTAGAAAAAATACTTTTATATCTCTGCCTCCACATTGAGAATATCACCTGCGTCCTCTACATATAAATCTTTTAATTTGATTTTTGCTGTCGTAAAATCAAAATACGANAATATGCTGTTTGGGCAATAGCGATTTAATGAGACCTTTTAGTTTACGGCTTGTAGTTTTTACCAGATTTTTCACCTGATAAAAACTGCAATCTGGCAATGGTAAACATCTGGTAAAAATTACAAGAGGCCAATTTTACCAAATTCAGCAGCCTGGACTTTGAAATGCAGATGATAATACTTTGCAGATATTGATGTTTGAGTAGGCTAAGATCAGCGGAATTTAAACTTCGTTAAAGTCATTATTAGTGCATATTTGATTTGACTAGGCGAATTTGGCTTGATATACTAGAATGACTAATTACAATAGGCACCATTATCGGGAAAATTCCATCTGCCGACTTGCAAAACTGGTGGACTTTATATATATTTTACCTGTCTTTTCCAATTAAATGGTTCTTTTCTATGCATAAATAATAAGCAAATTTGAAAAAATCGTCTGTCCTTTGAATTTCATCGACTATAAAAAGACCGGTGAGCCGACTGTTTTGGATGGTAAAATTCAAGTTATGCTCGTATCAGGTTCAATTTATTTTTAAAAAAATCATCATTTAACCTGTCAAACCAATTTTCCAAGACCCTAATTTTTAAGATGTATTTTGTCTAAACTTATATTAACTTCAGAAAGTCGCTTGTTGTGCGAAATAGCTATTAATTTAGATAAATCTACTCATATAGATTTATAACAAATAATATCAATATGAAAATTCCTAGTAAGTGATCATATTATTAAAATTTCAAAATTGCTCATAATTTTACTCAAGAAAACCACGGAGCTCTGGAATTGTCGCAATATGATTTGGAAGGATGCGTAGTGTTATCTACCAAAATCTTTGTTGGATAACCCTACACTTCTAAATCATGTTGCAACAGTTCCAAGAAAGCGTTGAATCATTTTCATGTTGCGACGTTGTATCGCTGTGACAATTCCAAATCGTCAAAATTGCAGTCTAATAAAATGTTTCAGCTATCGATGCATCTAGGAAAATAGCAGAAATTCGTAGCTCATTTTTACTGTTTTTATGTCCTGGAATACCTGTCCTAATACTACAAATTTTAATGGCATATTCCTTTCGAATTACTGATGAAAAAAAAGAGGCAAACCATTTTATTCTCGTAGTAAAATTTGTTTATGGAAATCAGTAAATATTAAATTGATATTAAACCATCAATTTAAAATTATTTAATCTAGAGAAATCTTCTTTTTGGATGATAAAATTAGTCTTTAATTTCTGCAATATTTTCCTGACAATGCTTGCCATCAAAATGTGTGACCTGGAAATGTTATCAAAAATCGTTGTAGAATATTTACCTATTTAAAATGGCTATTGAATAGATGAATTAAATGAAATATTAAGAAATGGTGCAAAGAAAATAAAAACTATAAACGTCTTTCATCACTATTCAAAATAAATGGCAAAAAATTCTAAAATTGTCTACCTTTTTCTTAATTCACATTTACCTAATAATAATTCGACTATACTTTCAAATTATTAATTTCAGGCACCGTATTTTCCTATAATAATCAAGTTTCGTGCATTTTCATATCTGTTGGCTGTTGTTTTGATTGTTATGGTTTTTGGATGCGTATGGGAATTTTTACTTGAAAATATAGACCCAAACGGCAAGTACATAACGTATTACAAACTATTTTTACTAAGGGTTCTTAACTTTGTTCTTGAATCTTCTTAATAATGAAACTGAGTTATTTTAAAAGTGATAAGTGCTAATATACTTCATCATTCTATAGATTCGAACGATAGAAACTTCTCTAAAACTATTAGGTTGATTAAGTTATATACATATATTTTATTTTAGGAAATGAAATTATGTGGTGGTACTTTCTTGTTGAAATGATTATTACTGGTATCGTTTTTGTAATTTCTTTCTTTATATTAACATCATTTATTTGCTGCTCATTATCATTATTGAATATATGCCTAGTTGTACAAAGATATGCGTTGCTGTATGGAAATGAAACACTGACAAAAATTCTGACCAAGTAGGTTTTAGTGTGAAGCATCGACTTAAAATAAAATTATATGACTGGGAAGGGATCAGGGGTAGGTCGGAATGAAATTTAAAAATTTTCGAAACCGGAATCAGAATCCCGGCCCACCCCTGGAAGGGATAGTAAAAACAACCTTTCTAGTGAAATTCAAAATGTAACACATTTTATACAGGACACATAATAATATTCTATTTTAATCAAAAATTTAGAAATTACCTGCACAAAACCATGCTGATTGTTTTGATCTTCAGCGGCATTATTTCAGCTATTCAAGCAGCAATGATATTCGACATTTTCTTTTTTAAAAATGATTATTCATATGTAAGATATGTGCAGGTTAGTGAATAATATATCGCAAATTAGGTGATTATCAAATTTCTGTTTAGATAGTTAGTATGAGCATCGATATATGTGCACTTCTTTCAACATTTGCATATTTTGCATTTTATCATAAATTTCAAACCCTCGCAAAATTATCAAGCCGGAATTATGGAGCAGACAATCGACGAATTCTATATCAGACGATCCCGTTTGTTTTCCAACATGTAATATTTTGTCACTTTGTGATCGTAGAAACTTATAATCAAAAGCAAAAATACGTCACACATTCCAAAGAATATTATTTAAACCACTTCTTTAGATGATTTGAGTTGGGTAATGTGTAAATATGGCATTTTGTAGAAAGTGTCTATTTTAGGGGGTTTCAACTATAAAGGTTTTACTGTATGTAAAAAAGATATATTATTTAGATTTTATCTATATTATTAATCAGCTCCGTGTTATTTAAATATGAACATTTATTGCCTGACTTTATGGCTTTCAAAAGTAATTCTGAAAA
The DNA here is from genome assembly GCA_002287525.1 of Diploscapter pachys. Classification (NCBI taxonomy): domain Eukaryota; kingdom Metazoa; phylum Nematoda; class Chromadorea; order Rhabditida; family Rhabditidae; genus Diploscapter; species Diploscapter pachys. Next base: position 100,395 of record LIAE01008309.1, on the reverse strand, counting down.
CGAGGACATAATAAATTATATTACTATAAAATTGATCGATACATATTTGTGGTCAATAACGATACCGCTCTCATTTTTAATTTCTAGCCCTGCTAGACGAAAAGCTATAATCAATTTACTTCGCATTCGGTAAGAAATTAACGTTTCTTGAAAATTTTATTGTAAGATGATAATTCTGTTTAGAAGAAAAAAACAAATTTCACCGCAACCACTCGCCGAAGTCTCGAGTGTGGGACGGTCAATGATGGCTCAAGTTTCGTCGTAGAAATGAAGTCCTAGAATATTATTTTATTCTTATTTGTTATGATATTTCGTCCACGAATAAATTTATAAATTTTAAATGTCGTCAATCAATCAATGTTTAATCTACACTAAAATCGAATAAATGCATCTGTCCATTCGGATAATTTTGCATTAGCGTTCACTTCTAGAATGTATCAGAAGTAGATAGAATAAAATCTGGAATTGTGCAAAAATAATCCATCACAAGACTCATAAGATTGAAGTTCTCCATTTTATGAAACGAATAGCTTGAAATTTACAGGGTATTCACAAAATTGTGCCATAATCTAACTTAATTTACTATTGTTTCAGGATATCGAGTTTGAAATGAATGTTAGTCATTCGAAAGCTGTTCTTGTTAAAGATTCGATTACGAGTCCTCAATATGGTAATTTATTATCAAATGATAATGCATTTTGAATTATTATGTGGTTTTTCTAGGTCCAATGTCACTCGAAAACCCACCATTCATAAATGAATTGATGCTGTTTTATCTTCACTTGTTGTCAATTATTGCAGTCCCTTCGATATTTATGCAAATTTTAATGACATATTCGATTCGTATGTTAGACAAGAAAAATGATGTTAGTCTCAACGATATCAATTGCTATAATACACTTTTAATTCAAGTGAAGCAACAAAACGAATCTTTTCAGAGAAAGAACTTTCTTTCTGCCTTTCAAATAAAATCTTATTTATTAGCCATTCTATGTAAAAATGGAGATTTTTAGGAAAGGCTTGGCACAGTCAAAATTATTTTCCTGGAAATGGTCTCTAGTAATGTAATCGAGGTCCCGGAGCTCGGATGCGCGTTGTTTACGCTACAGCGAATGTCGTACTGAAAGATTTAAAAACCACTAGAAAACATCTAAATATGTCAAATGTGGTATTAAACGCTTCGTCTCGATGAGATAAACACCTTTTGTTCGGGAAATTTCCCGATCCTATGCTTACATAAAAGGTTATAGGCTGAAAGTGTCGAAATTGACCAAACAACGACATCTTCGAGTTGTCTGTTGTGCATATTTTCGTTTTATTTTTTATTTTCATTTTATACGATTTAAAGAATCGGTTGGACCGCGATGGTCAGCACGTTTTACATTGTAATTATTGGCTGGATTTGCATGTATGTAGTGGATAATTTGTTCTTATGCATTTACCATTGTTCGAATCTTCACGTTACTAAAACGCAAATAATCTTAATTTATCTGAAAATATGCATTTGATGTGTCCATGGAACGTTATGGTTTCGTAGGAATTTGAGGAGTAGTAGCATATCTAGTTTTCATTAATTGTGCCCTCCTGTGGAAGGCTGTTCCAAAATTTCGTTAGACCACTTCTTTCGAAGAGTCAGAACGTTGTTAATACCTCAAACTTGGGTAATTAAACCGAAGATAACGGAGAAAATCAGCAAATATGAACAAAATATATCGTATATCACAAGCAAGAATACAATTCGAATCTTTCACTGTCTGATTTCTCTTCACCTTTCTCGCCCTTTCCGTTTTTCCTGACTCTTTCCTTATCTAACTAATACTCACTCTCTACGCTTTCTCTCCCTCCGGCCAATAAGAGAAATAGGGCGCCTATTTGAGAAGGAAAGAGAAAGAAAATAATTAGAGAAAGAGGAAACCAGGCAGTGAAAGATTCGAATACATTCTTACCTGCTATACATAATAAATACAGCGTATTTTCTGATTTTCATCGATAGCTTCGGTTTAATTACCCAAGTTTGAGGTATTAACAACGTTCTGACTCTTCGGAAGAAGTGGTCTAACGAAATTTTGGAACGCTCCTCAATATGAGGAACAATAGAAAAGGCGCTTGCGAAATAATATCTTTATTTCAATTTTTAAAATGCATAATTTTGAACTTTTTCTGGGAATATTGAATTTGTACACGAAAGAATACATCTAGCTGATTGATTTAATTTCTGATAAAAGAATATGATAGTTGGCTTATGGTTTTCTTCTCTCATATTTCAAGGCTTGACGCAGAGTCCCTCGCTCACTGAGCAGGTCGTGTCAGCTGGACAGCCAGTGTCTGACGTGCATGGATCTCCTTTCGTGTAGATGGTCTGATTAACATAGTTTCCAGACGGTCCATATTGGCAGACAACCCAGGTTTTTCCCGAGCAATAGTTGACAGAGCATCCAATCTTGTAGGTCGTCTCCCAGGCCATCTGCGTGTAGTGGCCAACACCTTTGGCCGAAACAGTGTCAGTTAGGATGTTATCTTGTCCAACACCATACTTCTTGAGCTCAGACCACCACAAATTAGATGCCTAAATATAAGATTCAGTCGATGTAATGATTCAACATTTTTACAGAAACAGCAGCCTGTTTCGGATTCTGTTCATCCGAACTGGTGTAGAGATTCTCTCCCCACTGTTCGCCAGATGGGTTGCGGGATTGACTGGTCGAGTGAGCCTGTGAGCAGGTATTTCCCCAAGCAATGGCATTGGCTTCGATTGCACAGTCCCATCTGTACTTGAGCGATTGCTTCCCCTTCGGTGCATTGCCACCAGCACCATCGGATTCGAGTCCTCTCACTCCACTCGATTTCAGCTCGTTGTGTCTGTTGACGAAGGCCATGCGGATCTCATCGTTCATATTCGTGGCACCCGGGCAGATGTCATTGGTCTCTGGAGGGCCTGACAGAGAGTCGGTGTGACAGAGACCGTCGCTGCATGTCGATGACGGCATGTACGTGCAGTCAGAGCCGCTCGTGCAGGCTGATCCAGTCTCGTAGACCTTGTCTCCGGGTGCAAGCACGCTGTAATTATTAGCTCGAAAAATGTTTGTCCATTCTTCCTAACCTGTTGACAATGCAGGCAAATGCCCACTTGTACTTGGAAATCGACTGACTGGCATCGTCACATTGAGCGAAACCACAGCCGAAAGCGGTATTTTTGCCGTTAGCCAAGGTAGCCCAAGGCTGAACATCTCCTCCAGAATAGGTTAAATCAGAAGCGATTCCGTTCTCCTTGAGCGTCTGCCACCAGGTTGTGAGTTGATTGGAAGCCATCGTATTTCCATCGAAAGGTCCAGATCCAGACCAGACAGGACTGGTCAGGGCGATGTAGCTGCTGTTGATTCCCGACAATCCTGACATTGAACACTGAGAGGCCCAGTCGTAAGCGACCTAAATTGAAACATTTTTCGTTACTCTTTTAAACAATATAGAATTTAGGAATTATAGAGCGTGTAGAGTTTGAAGATCAGCTTGTGGGAGAAAATTCATTTTCGTATCTTGAACTTTTCCTCAAGTAAAATGGAAGAAAGACGTGTACTACTTTATTTCTATTTATGAAAAAAGTCCGATGAGAGGTTAAACCTTCTCACAAAGGCGTTCTACATCTCATTTTCATGTTGAACAGATAAATGATACATGATAAAAGCCTAATCAGTAGTGTCACGAAGTTCCAACCTTATAAGATCTTACTTTAAAATTTTTTTTTCTATAGGTTCGAAGTTAACCAATTCTAACTTTAATATCCCTTTTCTACCATTCGGAACAGGGGCGTTCGAAAAGTTCTGTTTCCCCTCATTTTTGACTACTTCTGTTCCGTTTCCGAAATTTTCAAAACTCATTTCCGAACACCCTTGATTCGGGGAGCATCGAAATTCGATTTTTATTTTCTATTTCGTAATGCTTTTGATTTAGATCCAGATCAGCTATATTTTGTAATGAAGTACAGTCTTACCTGCTCGAGGTTACAGTCGTAGTTCATCTCATAGATGTTCTTTCCGGCCGGCAGGTTACCCGACTGGTTTGGTTCCTGGCCCTTTGCCACATTTCTTCTCCCGTTGTTTAGCTTGTCGTAGAACATCTGCCTGTCTGTGTCGGTGATGCCTGTCGTTGAGCATCCGAATGCTGAAATTTGACTAGATGATTTTTTCTTCGATAAACTTGAATGACTTACTTGCGGCATAGGCCGTCGAAGTTAAGCCGAGCAAGAGGAATAGCTTCATCCCTGAAAATAGATAAGATTAGAGAAAGTGAAGGCGATATTAAGGATGCCAAAATCACCTTGATATTTCATGAGGACAAGTCGACCCTTTTATAATCCCACGATAAACTTCCTTCATCCAAACATGTTAAACATTATGTGAACATAGCATCTTCCGACCGGTTTTCCTGCTACCCCAGAATTGAACGATCTGCTCATGTGCCCACTTTCTTTGTTTCAGAGATCAATCTGTCAATTAGAATAGGATAATCGAGATCATTTCATCCAATCTCATACGTATAATCTCATTTGACTCATAAAATAATCATTTTTTGAAAGTCGTGAGACTCTTTCTGCTGCTCGGTTTCTGAACATTAACCAAAAGAGAAAATTTAGTGAAGTTTCATCGGTTCGTGCAGTGTGTATCTAGGCGAACTAGAAGAAAAATGTCTGATCCTTCCATATCCCGAGGTATTTGGTGCTGGTTTCGCAGAACATATATTGTACCAGGATTTTAACATTGCAAACCTGAACTTTGATATTCTAGTGCTGAAGATCATTATCATTCAGCATTTTGCCAGACTTTATCATTCTTTTTCTTGACGGTGATCTCAAAGGGCATGAAAACACTTGGGATTTTTATTGTGATTGTGAAGAGAGTTTTGAGATTATCTTTTATCTAGTTAGGGTATTCAATTCCTAATATTTATATAGATATTGCAAGAGTTCAATTGCCTATTGTTAGTGAAGCAATAATATAAAATAATAATAATAATTTAAATGCTGAATATTTACGTTCCAAATTATGATCGAAATATGAAACAATATCTCTCTCCGTATTCAATTTGATTATTTTCAACTCATCAAAACATTATTATTCAACGACGAAGATTTCAAAATATAAGGAAATGCCAAACTTTTGAAAAATATAACCTCTATGATATTATAATACCGTAAAATCTTTAATAGAAGCCCACGAACTTCTATTTTTCAATCCCAAAATTTTCAATTTTTTTAAACCCTTATAACTCGTCAACTAAACATCATACTAACTTCAAATAAAAAGTAAACCAACTCAGAATACACCAAAGAACATGAGAAAAACATATTGAGTTGATCTGAATTGAAATGAGATAGATCTAGGGTTTCCGGGGGTGGACTTCGACTATAGTATAGCTTGTATTATAGGCTTTATGGTATTAATTTCCAATGGTCAGTTTTCGGGCGTCAACGATTCACCCAATTCCCTTTACGTTTTATCAATTTCAACTATTATGCGTAGAGAGGCCAAGCGTCCCCTTTTTAAGGGAGAGAGAGAATGCATGAATTTTTTCGACGTTTCAATTATCGTTAATTAGCTGATAATTTCATGAAATCAAGATACCAACTAGGGTAATAAAATGCGCCTGAAATGATGGCGTCGTTGATTTTTTCGAAAAAAAAAGGCCTTCTGAAGGCATGAACGACGTCGAAATTTGAATAATCATGATTTTTGATAGGATGGACCATTTTTGAAAATCTAAAAGTTTTGAGTTATTCACGACCTCGACCATCACACTGATCAAATTTACCAAATTCAACCTATTATGGAAAACCACTTGGCCTCTCTAGTTATAATGGAGGATATTCATTTTTTTCTTCGTTTACCTGACTAAATGGCGTGTCACTAATTATCCTATATAGTATCCTTTAAAAGCTGTCAAAAGAATGCATATTTGAACACCGTTGCTAGGAAATTGCTAGAGAAAACGGAAATAGTATGAAGAAATTATATGAGGAAAGATAGAGAAAGCTAAGAAATAGCAAGGGGACCCTCTCTTTTGCTCGATGGTTAAGCCTAGCAATTAGGTACATGAGGTTGAACAATATCATAGAGATAATTTATGATGGGAAATAGTCTCTCAGTATGAGAGGGAATGGAGAATCAGAAAACTAAATTAGAGAAAGAAAGGAAAAGAGATAGTGCAGAGAATAAAGTGACGGAAAAGAAAAAGAATGCCGTAGGCAAGTAAACGGATTTGCATGGACAATTTTAGGCCTTCCGATGGCATCCCTTTTATGACTCCTACGTCTCTAACATTCACTATGATGAGAAATAGGGCTTTCGGGGAGGGAGATTGAGAAAAATAATTACCCTAACTGTCTGGATTCGAATTTTAATGAATTTAAAAGTTTTACGTTTGTCTTTCTAGGTTAATTCAAGTTTAAGCAGTCTTGTTAAATATAGGATTTTTCTGGATAGAAATGTTATGTTTAAAAATTTTTCCTACTTTTATTCATTTCAGATATCCAATTTTCGTCGGTAGATATAATTTCGTAAATTCTCAAAAATACGTATCCTTTTCCATATTTGATGTATGGGAGCTGCTCTATAAAATGTGATGCAATACCATGTATGGCAGTGCGCTCATAATATATTCAGGATTTGCGTCTTTTCAATTTTTTCTTCGTATCTTTTCATCTCTATTTTTTCTGTCTCCACTTTTGGGATTCTATTGAATCATCAATATATTCCAAAACTGCCTAAATTCAATGATTTCAGAATTGCCAAAATTCTATCATCCTTCTTTCTTTCTCGATTCTTTATTATTAAAAGAGATATTCAATGTTCACATATGGGATCCAAAATATAATTAGCCTGGTTAGTCTAATTGGCTTTTATGAATAGGCTCGGGCCTAAATTTCGAGCCTATGCTTTCAAAAGCTGGTCTTCATTTCAAAATTCGGGGCTATTTTCAAGCAAATTATTTTCATACCCTAGAAAACACCAAAAATAGTCAAAGTCATTAGCGGTTTTGTTGGTCTTTGCTATAGCGGAAATTCTTTCTCTCACTCTTCCACACTATTTCTCTTTCTCTCTATCTTTTTCGCCCTTATTTTATTCTATCCCTAATTTTTTTCCTTATGCTAGAAGGGGATCTCTTGTTTCTCGTGTACGCGCGGCTCTTTTTGCGATGAAGCATGAAAATTGATGCAAATGTGCGAGAGAGAGAGAGTGTGTAATTTAGATAGAATTAGAATAAGAAAACGGAGAGAAAGAAAGGAATAGTACAAATTAATGGGAGGTAAAAAGATGAAGAGAAATTTAGGATTTAGTTTCTTGGAAACTTTAGGCCCTCTTAACTCTCATGATATTTTCCGTCGCCGTTCTTTCATAATTTCTCTGAACATCGTTACTCTACTTTTCATCTTTCACTCTCTAAGATCTTGATGCTATTTTTCCGTTCTATCTTTTCCAGTAATATTTTCGTGTTCTACATTCATTTTTCATCGTTTTTTTCTATGCTCGTCTCTCGCGTTTCTCTAATTTTCATTAACTATTTCGTACTGAGAAGAAAAGCTCAAATTGCTTGTCACTTTGCACTGCTGCCGCCGGAAGGGCAAACAATTATTCAAGGATTTCCGGAGCTTTTCATTTTCATTAGCTTATTTTTCCTCTTCTATAAAAAATATTTCTAGCTATTTTCACTTGTAGTTGATTTTTTTCTAGTTATATTTTTATAATTGATTGTCGAATTGAATTTACTTTCAGGAATTTTTATCCCACGAAGATCAATAACATATCTGAACCCGATAATGTGAAGTCCAAAAATTAGCTTTCTTCAAATTGAAATATGCTCTACAAGAGGTTAGCAATTAAATCTTCATTTTTTATTTTTTAATCCATGGCTTAAAATAGCTGATCTTCATTCTTGAAACTTTTTTCGTGATATCCACTTCATAGATTTTAAATAACCCGTAATTCCTTTTAAATCGTCTGTTACTTCCACATCATAAATTTCACGTCTTTTCATTTGAACATGCAGAACAATTCGCCTATGTTAAAGAATAGAGCTGAAAAGCCGTTTAATATAAGCCATAACAAATCTGAACATGCAGAAATAGGTGTGGTCAAATGATGCAATCACAAATAGATGTGTGTTGATTGCTTTGACAATGAATGATTGCTTGCTAGTCGAAACAAACACAACGTAATATTATTGCGCCCTCAGTGATCTGATTTATTGCCACTATTTATTGATTTTTAATGAATTATAGACAAGTGTAAGTTTTAAAACTTTTGTTAAATTTAAAATTTACTTTGAAAAGAATAATAGATTTCAAATTAAAAAATTAACGATTTTCAAAACCCCCAACCTTTTCACATATTTGCTCTTTCATGTATACAAATTCCCTTTCATCCTTTGACCGCGAAATAGCGTTGATTCAACGTAGGCAAAGAAAACTACAAAACCAGTCCTATATTTTATTTTCGATTTCCAATTTCCAATTTCAACAGTTGAAACATGCTCGAAGAACTTTCGAACTTTCCCGAACTATCGATTTTTTCAAATTATTTCAAAATGTCTCGACTTTATTACTTTTTTTTTTTAAAAAGTTCTTCATTAGCATCCTCGAAATTTTTAAACTAATTATGACATGTTTATATTTTAGAAAGTTTAAGCTTAATTTTTAACAAGTAGGCGTTCCGAAAAAGTTGATCTTCGTCACTTAAAGAAATTTTTTATTAATTAGAGAAGTTTAAAAAATTTTCTCTAATGCTGAAAGATAGGGCTGGAATATTGCCTGGGGTATCAAGGAAAATAACCGCGTAATGTCAGTGGACGTCAAAACCTTGAGGCACAGCTGCTTGATTTTGGGAGATTTCGTAAATCTCGGCTTGATCTTATCATTTTTATTTCTTTCTTATCTTTATTTCTCCTTCTCTCTCTTTCTCTCTCCCATTCGCTCTTTCCCACTTCTTGCTCCATTCACTTTTCGAACTTTGCTTTACTTCCTTTTCTTTTTCTACAATTTCCTTGGTTTTATGCGTTTTTTACAAGCTAGAATTGTAAAACACGTTTTTTTCGTAAAGTTCTTATTTTCAACAAAAACCTGAAGAGAGAACTTGACCCCGCCTTTTCTTCGTCAAAATAAGTTCGTCAAGGCTATCCGCTTTTCATGTTTTCGTTTGCCACTTGGCAAAAACAACAATTTTTGGAAAAATCGATATTTTTATTTCCTTTTTTATGAAACCGAAAACTAACACTTTTGGATCGGTTTGTTTGCCCTTTCCCTGGGTAAATATCCAATTTTGGAGAGTTATCTCAAAATTTCTCTCATTTTGATGAAAGGTGTACCCTCTTCAGTAATTTATAACCCTTTTAGCAAGAATGTCTTATTTATCTTTTAGGTTGTGAATACCTGTGATTCAATGACAAGATGATAAGCGTTTCCCTTTTTTCTTTCGACTTTTTCTCCTTTCCTTTTCTGTCGCGTCACATCAAAATTTCAACAATAAACTCATCGAGAAGTTTCTATCTTCTAAATCGCGATTTCATTTTTATTTTCTACCCTAAAAGATGTCATTTATCAGGGAAAAGCGGTCTAGTTTTCGGACTTTATTGTAAGTTTTTATTTTTTGAACGAACCAAAAATTGCAATCATTTTTTGTGAGTAGGCTAAAAGATTTCATGCATTTTCTGTGAGGTCTTGTCAAAAGGCCAAGACTAGACTATAAATTTTCAATGCGCTGTAAACCAACGTATATCGATTTTTCGCCTTAGCCTTGCCTGGCCTTTCTTTCCCTAGAAATGTCCCTTATCCCCTTTTCCTGACCCTATTATTGCTCCCTCGAGTTTTGATAATCTGTCAAAACTTTCAGGCTCTTTTAAAGTTAACATTTTTTAAAAAGTATCCATTTCTTTGATCAAATTCCACTTAAAATTTTACTTTTTTGTGCCTTTTCTGTAGATATTGTCCTTATAAAATTGAGATAATTAGCCAATAAACTAAATTTTAATTGGGCAATTATCGAGCTAATTGAATAATTAACTTTAGGCGACAAAAGAGGATGTCTCCCGGAGTGAGCCGACTCTACGAATTGCAGCCCGACCCCTATGACGACGCCCAGCGACGCTGCATGCGCGTCTGCCTCTTCACCAACGTGCAGAACGCGGTAATTAAATATCTAATTACTTGAATTAGCCTGGTTTAATTGCTTAATTAGCTAATTTGTTTACTTTAATTACCCTAGTTTAATTAGCTAATTTTAAAACTTTACAAATAATTATTTTAGTCGATTTTCATCGAATGCCCTACAAGTTTGAAGCGCATATTCAATGCATTTCAAAATGTCATTTTTTCGATTTTTCTTGCAAACTTTAGTTTAAAATTCGAAAAGTTTTAGAATCAAAAATTACAAATTTCCTTTTCTAAACGGGGTAAATTTCAGAAAGAGCTCCGAGAGATGGTGCGGGACGGGAAAATCGATGCTTCTCTGATCCGCGCAGAACTCGTAGGTTTTATTATTATTATTTTTTTATTTTTCAAAACCTCGTATCTCTTTTCCTTTTTAAATTCGCCACTTTTTCAAATATTTATTTTCAGGTCTATGGATATTTTTTCAAAATTTAAAACAGCAAAATTGTCCTTTTTCAAATACATTTTTTTAAATTTCAGGTTTATGAGCCCTTTGTTCTCCTAGCTGCCGCGAATCGGGCTGTTCACCAAGCTGCTCACAACCGAATGAGCTGCCGAAGTATGCATGCCGAACTCATCTACAGCCTTTCCCCGAGTCGAAATGTCAGTTTTTTAGTATTTTTTTAATCTTAAAAATATAGAATTATTTCTGAAGATGATTTTGTAAAGAGGGTTATGGAATAACTAATTTTCAAAATATTGAATTACTCCTGGTCATCATCTTTGAAACGTAATACTCACATTGGGCATTTCTTTTCGTTTCGAATTTTGAACTTCAATTTTACACTATTGGGAAATGTAAACAGCGTTTTGTAAATCTAAAAGAAACGATTTTCAAAAATACAAATGAAAACACACTTTTTCAAAATCACTTTTCTATTAAAGTTATTTCTCCAAACCTAATATTTTTCTCGTATCACGTAAAAGGTAGAATAATCAAATAAAGAAAGAAAAATAAC